>JAFVLL020030848.1:0-18537 GCA_021397915.2 Tor tambroides
GCAATTCTGTTTACACCTCACAATTCTAAGTTTACAGTACATATCGCAATTCTGTTTACACCTCACAATTCTAAGTTTACAGTACATATCGCAATTCTGTTTGCATCTCACAATTCTCAGTGTACATCACAATTCTGTTTACATCTTGTAATTCTGAGTTTACATCTCACAATTCTGTTTATTTCTCACTATTCTGAGTTTACATCTTGCAATTCTCAGTTTATTTCTTGCAGTTTATTTCTTCTGAGTTTATCTCTTTCAAACCTGATTTATATCTTGTAATTCTCAAGTTTGCATCTCACAATTCTGTTTATTTCTCGCTATTCTGAGTTTACATCTCACAATTCTGATTTATATCTCGCAATTCTCATCTTAAAATTTCACAGTTATCAATTTACATCTCACAATTCTGAGTTTATTTCTCACAGTTTTGAGTTTATGTCACAGTTCTGAGGAAAAAAAGTAAGGAAAGTGAGAATTTTTTTTTTTTATATATTTTATTCATTTATTTATTTTAACCCTTTGTTTTAACATTTTATGTATTATTATGTGGTGGAAACAATCTTCCATACTCTCTTGGTAACATGAAACAAATATGTTCATACGATTTTTGAAAAGAGTCAAAATGTGTTTCTTTCTCCCAAGCACTGACCTCTGTGTTCCCTAAACATTAGGCCCTTTTACCAACTTAGAGTCTAGTTGTCTACCCTTTTTGCTTTTCACATGGGTTTTACACATTGTAAAGTTAAAAAAGAAAAGAGAATCAGAAGTGGAGAGCCGTACCCCCTGCTGATCGTACCAACAGCTGTTTCTTATTCTAATGAAAAGTGTGAAGTGACTAGTGTTTACATTGCTATCCACAGATATCACTGACACAAGCAGAAAACATCTAGAATGAAAGAATGTGGAAAGCCCCTGACGTTAAAAAAAACATTTGAGAAATCGCAGCAGAAATTTTAGACATAACAAAAAATTATATGATGAGAGCCATCCATGAAAGTATTTATTGTGCACTCACTATAACCATAAAGCCATGATTATGTTCACCTATATATTGCATTAGTGCTCATTCACTTTTCTTGATGCAGTTACTGATAAAGTGCCATTTAAGGCTTTAAGGGTGTTTTTTTTTTCTCTCTCTTAACAAGGCTGCATTTATTTGAGCAAAAACACAGTTGAATACATTTAAAGATGTAATTTATTCCTGTGATCTAAATTGAATTTTCAGCATCATTACTTCAGGTTTCAGTGTCACATGATCTTTCAGAAATCATTCTAATATTCTGATTTGCTGCTCAATAAATATTTCTTAATGTCAATGTTGACATTTTAATTTCATTATGTATGAAAAGTTTAATATTTTAATATGTTCTGCTTAATATTTTTGTGGAAATCATGAATTCTTTTTCAGGATTCTTTGATGAATAGAAAGCTCAAAACAACAGCATTTATTTGGGTAGGTTGAAACTAATAAAGCACATAAAAGCACCTAAACTAAAATTAAATATAAGAATAAAATCTAATTCAAAATACTAACAAAAACTATAGTAGTATATAAATAATACTAAAATAACATTTTAACTGTCACTTGTGGTTTTAGTTTACAAAAAAAAAAAGTAACTTTTTTTTTTAAATATATATTTAATTGTTATTTCTGTGTTGCTCCATAGTGTATAAACGTAAATAATACAAAAAAAGTCATCATTATCATGTAGTTGTAATTTAAATATATGGTTATTTTATAAAAATATTCAACCTGATCTCATGATGAAAACGTACCTTGAGAACTTTTTTGCAAGATATTGAAATGCATACCGCCATGTACATTTCATGACATATTAGATATGAAATGTCCACTGGGTGGCGCTAAAATAATGTTTGTTTTTTTCCCCAGAACAGACGAACGTACATATGGTACGTTTTATGTGACGTTGGTTTTGTAGGCATTACCGCAGTTCTGTCTTGAAATGTCCATTGAGTGGCGCTATAAGTCTAATGCTCTGTGATGTTTTAAAATAACGTACCATCTGCACTACACCTAAACCTACCCGATAGTATGAACAAAAGCGAATGTGATGAAAAACACAATCGCAAACATACCGCTTTAGCTTGTTTTTCGATCTCTCATCTTTCAGCTCTTTCATCATGAGTCATATTTTTGACAGGATTCGTACCCAAGGATTCCTCATCCTAAGTCCAGTTCTGTGCCGCTGAGCTATCAAGCAAGATGTTACGTCCAGAAAGCGAAACATATGGAGCTGTAATCATAACTGTGTATGAAAACGATTACAAATGCTCGATGTTTTACCGCCTCTAGTTCATTTCTGTTGGAAAGTGCAGTGATATGTACTTATTGGTACGTATTTCGCGTCTTGCGAAAAAGTTCTCAGAGATACGTTTTCGTCATGAGATCAGGTAGAAAATATTACACATTATAATTTTAATTTAATATTATAATTTTATAATTTATTAAAATATGAATTAAATTTTGATTAAATTACTTAAAATGTATTATGATAAAAGTGGTCCATTTGGTCTGTTTACGCTATATTCCATGTCTTTTTAGTCAAGAATGTGCGAAAACCAGTGACATTTCATATTATTTATGTTAAACCAGACGCAAAGTAGCTACAGCGGAGGGCAAGATTTTCAGCGAATAACAACTTAAATTTCTGTTTGTTTTTCTCGTTCCCTTGATGGCAGGCTGTGTACTAAGATCTGCCCAAGAAGCTGCAGTTGAAAGTCCAGCGGCGCGACCACACTCTAGTATTGTCATTCCAGGGATGCATATTTTGCAGTGCTGGTTTGCAAGGCTGCTGACTGTTCCCACATGTCTGGAAGATGGAGACGGGCGGCATATCGCTGGCCACGCGGGTTAATGGTTGCTTTGGAGTGGATCTGCCCGAGCAAGAGTCTCTAACTGCCTAATCGCCCCCATGTGCGGAGCATCAGGGCATATGCCATCGAAAAAGAGCTGATGCTTTGGCAATCAGAGGCTGGAAAATACAGGAGAATAATCTCTTCCAGCTTTTGGGGCATGTCAGCGGCGCAGGGCGATGCTTCATTTGTGTAGGTCACAGGCAATGGGGCGGTAGAGATGAAGTTTGTGGCCTTCCAGGACCTTTCAGTTATATATCAGGGTGTTTTTTCAAATCGGCTACTTTTTAGGAAATAAACTCACACTTTTTATCTCAATAGCTGATAAAAATGTCCTACAGTAGATATCCATGCATTACAAGAGAATTGTTTTTTTTTTACTGTTGAACCATCAATGCCATTTCCAGCCAGCACATATTGTATAATGTTCTCTTTAATTCTGTTATAGAAATAACGGTGTGGAAATGATATTTTATGTATATTTAAGCCATGTATGTTATATACACACACATGCAATTAAACAATATTAACAATAAATAAAAACAACAAGAGTTTAAGTACTAAACTTAGCACTGAAACAAATTAATTAAAACCTGTAAGGGATATTATATATATGTATGTATATATATATATATATATATATATATATATATATATTTTAATTATTATTATTTCTTATAATAGTGTTAATATATATTATTAATTAATGTTATATGGAAATATGAAAACTGAAAAATAAGATAATTCAAAATATTAATAAACATTATAATAGTATATTAATTATAATAATAAAAAACAGATTTATTATTATTATTATTATTATTAATAGTAGTAGTAGCATTGATAAGTATTAAGGATATAAATCATTTTTCAAACAATAAATACTGATATGGTTTATGCTGATTTTATTCTAGTTAAAATATAATTTTTATGATTGATTATCATATTCTGAGATTTACAAGGCATATATCTGAAGATAATCAAGGCTTTAAGGAATATTCTGACACAAAGCAATAACTGATATTATTATTAATAATAATAGTAATAATAAAGCTTATTATTAGTAGTACTATTATTACTGTCAGTAAAAAAAAAAAGAAGTTGTTGGTCATGGTGGAACTAAGGAGCATAAATCAACATTAGGAATATAAATTAATTTCACAATAAATATTATTATATATTTATATTATTATATATTATTGATATATTTTATGTTAGTGTTTATATTTTTTCTATTTTCAACACACACACACAGATATATACATACTAGGTGTGGGACAACATCTGAAAACAGCCGAGACTCTAAGGAATTTTCTGACGCAAAGCAAAAGCTTTTTTTTTTTTTTTGGCGACGTTTAAGTGGTGTGTGGGTAAACGCTGTGAGAGTGTGTTTGAAAACCGTTTCCAGCAAAGATCTGCTTGGACAGACATTAGCATTACACAACCATTTGAAGCCCCGTATGATGAATAATTAGAGTGATTTCAGAATCAATGCAGTCAGGGAAAATCAACATTTATCAACAGTCTTAATTTTTGGAAGACCAGCATTTTCATTTGGTGTGAAATAAATCCGAATGCTTTCTGCAAACACGTTTGGGGTAGCAGTCTGTTTGAAAAATCTGAAGCGTCTTCATTCCCTAATGGCCTCAACTCAATTTGACTTTTATTGTCAGAGTTTGAAACCTGGAGGGATTGTTAAAAGCCATAACTGATTAGGGCGTTTACACAATTACAGAGCGCATTAGTTGTGACATCTGTAGTCACTCATCAGTTTAACAAAGCACATTTATATTTACACCAACGTCATGAGCATGGCAGAACTCTGTCGACCATGACATCTGCTCATGTGATGAGAGAGCGCAGATAAACAATAGGACTGGGAACCGAGAACGGCTTCTTACAAAGTGTTTAAGCTGTCTGTTTCAATATGTCCATTCATAACCCTGACTCAATGGCCAGTTATTTTTATGTATTTTAGAATGTATGTAGCAAAACATTGCTGATTTTACTATATGTAATGTTATATTGGTGCATGTAAACGTAATTCTTAATTTAGTAATAAAAAAAATAATTTTATTATATTTTAAGATACAGTGCCCTCCACTAATATTGGCACCCTTGGTAAATATGAGCAAAGGCGGCTGTGAAAATAAATCTGCATCGTTTATCCTTTTGATCTTTCATTCAAAAAATTCACAAAATTCTAACCTATCATTGAAGTAAAACAATTGAATGTGGGGGGAAAATATCACTGTGAAATAAATGCTTTCTCTAGTTCATGTTGGCCACAATTATTGGCACCCAATTATTGCAACATCCTTTTCCCATGATAACAGTTCTGAGTTTTCTCCTATAATGCCTGATGATTTTGGAGAACACCTGATAAGAGATTAGAGACCATTCCTTCATCCAGAATCACTCCAGACCCTTTAGATTCCCAGCTCCATGACGGTGCTTCTTCTCTTCAGTTCACCCACTCATTTTCTATAGGGTTTAGGTCAGAGGACTAGGACGACCATGGCAAAAGCTTCATTTTGTGCTCAGTGACACATTTTTGTGTTGATTTTGATGTTTGTTTTGGATTGTTGTCCTGATGGAAGATCCAACCACTGCCCATTATAAGATTTAATACAGAGGCAGTCAGGTTTAGATTTTTTATCTGTTGGTATTTGATAGAATCCATGATGCCATGCATCTGAACAAGACGTCCAGGACCTCCAGCAGAAAAATAGGCCCACAACATTAAAGATCTAGCAGTATATTTAACCGTGGGCATGGGGTACTTTTTATCCCTGTTTGTACTAAACCTATCTGGTGGGTTTGCTGCCAAAAAGCTATTTTTTTGTTTCATCTGACCATAGAAGCCAGTGCCATTTGAAGTTCCAGTCATGTCTGACAACTGAATATGTTGGAGTTTGTTTTTGGATGAGCGAGGATAATTTTTCTTGAAACCCTCCCAAACAACATGTGGTGATGTAGGGGCTGTTTGATTTTTTTTTTTAGGTTTCTGACCCCAAGACTCAGCTAATCTCTGGAATTCTCCAGCTGTGTTCCTTGGAGAGTCTTTGGCCTCTCAAACTCTCCTCCTCACCGTGCATTAGGACGATATAGACACACGTCCTCTTCCAGGCAGATTTGTAACATTTTTAGTTGATTGGAAATTCTTAATTATTGCCCTGATGTTGGAAATGTGAATTTTCAATGCTTTAGCTCTTTTCTTACAGCCACTCTCTATTTTGTGAAGCTCAACAATCTTGTTCTGCACATCAGAACTATATTCTTTGGTTTTACTCCTTGTGATGGTCGTTTAAGGGAATTTGGCTTTTGTGTTCCTCATATTTATAATCCTGTGGAACAGGAAGTCATGGCTGGACAATTTCATGCTCCGAGTCACCCTGGTGTGCTAAAAAATGTGAATATGAATGGGAATATAATTCAGAGATATTTTACTCATAAGAATTTCTAGGGGTGCCAATAATTGTGGCCAACATGTATTGGAGAAAAACATTTATTTCATCATGAGATTTTCTCCCCATTTTCAATTGTTTTACTTCAATGATAGGTTAGAATTTTGTGAATTTTTTGAATGAAAGATCAAAAGGATAAACAATGCAGATTTATTTTCACAGCCGCCTTTGCTCATATTTACCAAGGGTGCCAATATTAGTGGAGAGCACTGTATGGTTGCATGCAGCAACATAAAGAGCAACCAGTGTTGTCTGATTCACAAACAAATTACTTTTATAAACCAGTTCTTTTTGAATAACTGTTCAAACAGACTTGGTATGAATCAATCTAATGACTGAATCGGTCAGGACCACCTTTCCCTCTAGAATTTTAGGGTACCGTTTACACAACAACAATGTACTAAAAACTGAAAAGTTTTTCCTTTTCGACGTTTCGTGTGAAAATGATCACCGTTTACACTGAATCCACGAAAATGACTAAAAACGCTGTATTACGCATCTGCGCATAATGTCACTGTTTTCACAAATTTCCATTTTTGTAGTTTACACAGAGATGATAATACATTTTCAAAAATGTATATTCAAAAGTTTGCATTTTCAGGCCCTCAAACGCTGTTCAATTGTAAATGAGCAGTTAAATAGTTCCTAAGGGCCAGCACCTTTTAAAAATAAAAAAAATGTTAGTTGAATATAAAAAGTGCAAGATGTGTTTTCGAGATGTGTTTTTTTAAAAGTTGAACTTACTTTAGGACACTGCAAAAGATGTGAGCACATAGTCAAAGATGTCTGTCTAGCGTATAATTGCAAACAACAGAAGTAGCCCACCAAATAGCGAAAATCTGTAAAAGTAGCGCAGCGGACTGCAAAAATTAGTTTTTCTACTAGTTATGTAAAAAATAATTATATGTAAGCATGCTCTAGATGGACGTGTTTGACAGTTGCGCAAATGTCTTCTGCAGCATCTCGCGCATAACACAATGTTCAAAAAGCAGTGTTCAAGTAATAAGAACGAAAAACACATCTATAAATATTGTGTTGTTTTTCATTCCACTGCCCTGCGAATCATTTTTTTAACCATAAAATCATGTTCTGTGTGAACCGGCCCAAAGAATGTTCTCTACGTTTGAGGTTACGAACATTCGTAACTTTTCCCAAAACTGCACATGTACGTGCGAGGACAGCCTTGAAGTCACGAAGCATTCATGAAACAGTCTTTAATTTTAAGATGATTCATGCGATTTCATCCATGATCTACTCTGGCTTATGATGTTTTGGGAAACTCAAGCCAGAACGGTCCTTGACTTACTCACTAAACCGCAAGTCAAATACTTTTGTCAGGTCTGGGTGTGTAAAGTACTTAATGTTTATTGAAGGCCTGTGACACATCACATATGCAGAGTTTCCACACCTTTTGAGCAAAGAATTTCCATGACTATTCCATAATATTTCCAGTTGTTTGTGATTACTGGATATAAGGATTGTTTTATAGAGACTGCAATGAACTCCCATTAGGGAATTGGTGGCTAAATTGTATGAATTTGTATGATCTCAGTTGTATGATTTGTAAAGGTTTAGGGCTGTAGTTAGGCATGAACCTTTCTTTTTAAACATGTTATATGTACGAATCACATAATTCATACAAAATTGCCACCTCATAAAATACTTACGTTTTCTCACAAGATCAGTTTGGAAATTCTGATTGCAAAGATTAATTTCTAACCTATGAAATCTTTCGGAACTTCCCAAATTTACAGATTATCCATGGCTGTAGGAACTTTGTATACAAATGTAATTCAATTATTTGATATTGGATATCACTGTAATTTATTTCAATGAGTGCAGTGCTGAAAAGGGGTGGGGCTACATAAGGTCTATACAGAAAATTGAATAAAGTAATCAAATGCAAAAATAAAACTAATTAAATATGACTTAAATATACATTGATTCTTAAAGTTACTACAGGCATTCATTGAAGAGCAGTGAATGATTCTCTTATTTTCTTCTGTTGTTTGATTAACATTAAATGAAACAGACAACAGACTGCTGTCACTTTAAGACCTAATGCACAGACCTAATATACTGACAAGCATTCAATTACTTTCCAACTGTTTTTATTCACTTAAGACATAACTGATGGCGTTTAAGTGAAAACTCACGAAGGTGGACATTGACACATATATATTTTTTTTTATGTTAGGGTTAGGTTTGTCCGTTTAAGATTTGTCCATTTATCCAACAGCCCTAGTCATTAAATCATATTTGAGAGCAAAGGGGCCCCCTGGTGGTCCGGAGGTCCTGTGCAACTTGTGAATTTTGCATACAGGGAGGACCAGTACTATATTTATAACAGTAAAAGCTTCACAAGGGGGTATTATTTATTGATTTTATGTGGTAGAACATAACGTGAAAATATCATGGGCTTGTGTTTTACCACAGAGCCAAAAACTTCTTCAAAAAACCAACTGACTTCAGGAAATGGAAACAGAAGTGCAAAAATGCTAATTGTTTTCAATCTACAAAGATAAATCATCCCTGCAGCACTCTATAAATAAGTAAATAAAATATTGTATCAATTCTGTGTCTGCTAAATAATGACTGGTCAATTTTGTGTCCAAAATTACAGTCTTACAAACTCACAGAAGATCAGTTTCCCTATTGGAAGTGTTTTAGTTCTTGTTTTCCTGGCCCTGAGCTACATGCCCCCCTTACAGTCACCCAATTTCTGTGGCAGCTGCTCTCAAGGCAAGCGAATCATTCGCCTTTGAGCTTCCAGCCAGTGCATTACCACGCTATTACGAGTTGAAAGCAGACAGCATCAGAGCAAAGAAGTCTGCAAGTCTTGCAAAGAGATTTCGGTCACCACATTTTCTAACAATACCTCCCATTTTTACAGATTTCCTCTGTGACTGTACATCATTTCAGGCACACCTCACCTGCTGCTTCGAAGGTTTTGACAGGTTCACAAGATGCTGCTGCAAGCAAAAAGCCATGGCTTGTTTAGCCCCATATTCAGTGTGTGTAAATCACATCTCTAGTGAGTCAACAGTGGCATTTCTGCAACAATACAGCAGGTAGTTCTCAGCCATCGCAGCAGAGCAGAGCACACATTAATGAACATCTGGATAGACGTTTGGCAGCAGATGCCTCAGTCAAAGAAACTCATTTGGAGTCTGATAAATGGTTAGTTTTAGTTATCAGTCCTTCTGAAATGTTCTTCAAATCAAATATATATATATATATATAGTCTAAATAACCAATGATGTCATGAAAAACAAATAAATTAAGAGATAATCAACTGATATAAGGCATAATTTATTAAAAGTAATTATATGCATCCTAGAGAAATGCAAATGTTATTGCATGAAATGTTTGGAAAACATTTTACTTTTTTTTTTTTTTTTAAATCTAAGTTGAGGTTGGATTTTATTGAAAAATAAAATGAATTTGTGATCATCAAATAATAATAATAACAACAACAACAACAACAACAACAATAATAATTGTAATCATTTATAATAATAATAATAATAATAATAATAATAATCTAAACAATGGAATAAATGTGTTTATTTATTTAAACAATGAATACTTAGTCATTTTTTCTTTAAAATAAATAAATAAATAAATAAATAAATAAATAATCAATCAATCAATCAGTCAATCAACACTTACTTTTGATTTTTCTCCCCAACTTATGATACGGGCCAGAAAGCTGGTTTCATCATTAAAGAGACCTTCTGGGTCCTTTTTAACATATATTGCACATGGAGCATATTTAAAATACCTCTGAAAGCCTCAGGGCAGTATGGCGTTGGCCGGCTCAGAGCCTAATACACATGTCTGTTTGCAGAAGCCAGATATGGTCTGGTTTAATGCTACTGCCATTAGCTGGCTCCTTTGGCAGTCTCTTGTGGGCCGCAGCCTGAGGGCAAAAGCCATTATATTTAACACACACTACTCTGGTGCCTGACTCCATTTCCCAAGAGCCCTCACTGTGTGGCTTTCCTAATAATGATGAAAATGCCAGAAAATAATCAGAGTCCCACATACCTTCCTAATTTGCTGTATAATAAATAACATATGCTCAGTCCACTGCTGGTGTAAAAAACAAATTAGAGGTGAGATATTATTACTTGATGATATCGCTTTGACAACAGGGTCAGGCGGTCCATAAGTCTCAGGCTTCACTAAAGCGTTGCAAAACCTTTTAATATAGATTTTAAATGCGTTTAACCCCAAATTATTTTGAGTTCAATACAAGTTGTACATTTGTGGCATATAAACACATAAAATAAATCAATTAAAAATAATTTCAACTTGTCCCTTGTTTTCTTTAAAAACAGCAAAAATCTAAGTTCTAGTGAGGCACCTACATTTTTTAAAGGATTTACAAGCATTTTTATTAATTCTTCTGGTAAACATGAGTATTATTTGAGCTGACGTTTGTTCTCAATTTTACTGATGTTTTATGTTTAGTTTTTTTTTTATCATTATCTCGCAATGGCAACAGAGTTGTAAAGACTGTTTACATAAAAGGTTATCAATATATTTTTTTGTAACACTAAAATCATGTTAATGTAAAAATTTTTACTTCTTGTGGTTATACAATGAATCAACCAGAGGTGTGTTTCTCATACAATGACGTAGTTGCTTAACTACCATAGAACGATGCATTGTTTGAGAAATTAAAAATTAGAAATTTTGCGAAACCATAGTAACTTTGTCGCATATCCAACAGTCAAACCTCGCTGGTTCAACAATATAAAACCGCCGGTAATAACATCATGCAGATTTTGGTGTAATAACTTTTACAAATTTGTCTACTACTAATATCGGTTCAGTATTCTACTAACTTCTAAAATCGGTTGGAGATCTTTGGTAGTTAAGCAGCGAATTATGTTGTTGTGAATTTCGATAACTGTACACAGAAAAGTCTATTGTGATTTTTTTCACACTAAAATCATGTTAACATTTTTACAATTTATACAATTTTTTTTTTTTTTTTAAAGTAAGACTCGACAAGTGGTGCATTTCCCATACAATAACATAAACACGCTGCTTAACTACAATAGTATGATGCATTGTTGGCAAAATTAACCAGTCACAACCGATTCTCGAAACTCTGATTCTCGTAATTTTGCACATTCATTGTTCAAACCATGTTATTTCAAGATCACGCAGATAACTTTTATCAACTTCATTTTTACTTTTACATCTACTAATATCGGTCCGATATTCTACCAACTTCTAATGTCAGTTTGTGATCTTTGGTAGTTAAGCAGCAAATTAGATTGTTTTAAAACTGGATATAACTTTTCACAAGATTACTGAGATATTTTTACACTAAAATTATGTTAACATGCATATTGTTTACATATTATGGTTATACAACTTTTAAAATTAAAAATCAATCAGGAGTGTGTTTCTCATACAACAACGTAACTTGCTGCTTAACTTCCATAAATTAACTAGGTAGTCACGACTGTTTCCTGAAACTATAGTAACTTTGGAGCACATCCGTAGTTCAAATTATGATGGCTCAACAATATAAAACCGCCGTTAATGCCGATGGTGCCATAAAAAACCTTTACTAATTTGTCTTACTTTTACTAATATCGGTTCGATTTTCTAATAACTTTGGTATATAAGCAGCAAGTTATGTTGTTGTGAATAGTATAATTAATCAGTGGAGAAGTTAACTAGTTAGTCACAACTGTTTTGCAAAAGCTTAGTAATTTTGTTGCTCACCACATTGGCTCAATAACGTAAAACCACTGTTAATGACGTAGCAATAACTTTACTAATTTCTCTTACCTCTGCTAATATCGGTTCAATATTCACCTAACTTCTAATATTTACTTAAGATCAAAATAGTATCTGATTATTGCTATAAATAATAATAATAATAAAAATGTGGCATCTAAGGACTGCTTTGCTATTTTATTCGCCGTTGTTTTGCTTTAATATCAGATGTTTGATTTAATTGTGGTTCCTAGAGAACATTCGCACATGCACGCTCCTCAGAGTATAGCACTTTCATTCTCTTCGAATACAGACGTACAATGAAATCATACTAACAAAAACTATGCTTCTAACCACAGGTTAAGACCTGTAGTTCCAACCACACAAATTTACAATGACGTTGACAAATGTTCTTTGGAACTATGGTTACGAAAAACACAGAATTGTTGCTACAGAATGACTGAACTTGGAATAATAATTGATTAACAATACTTTTGGGAAATGCAGTCCAGGATTCATAACTAGATGAACTAGTGACACTTCCTTGGTCAACCAGCTTCACCAAAAAATGAGTCACTCAAGCTTCACCAAATATGGAAATGCTGGTCCACCAGAAACACCAAACCAGCTTTTGCCAGCATAAACCAGCTTTGACCAGAATAGAAATTCTTGGTTAATCTGGTTAGCAGGGGTGCGGGTTCAGTTAACCATTTTATGACTGTAGCTTTAAAGCATGTTTTAGTTAACATTTATCACCAAGAATATCTTTGCTCAATCACTCTCACTTAGCATTTTTGCTAATTTTTTGGATTTCTCTTTGACAGTGTTAAAAATGGTCAACTATTGATTTCATAACTAGCATAAATAGGTGTTTTCAGGTTTAGTAATCATATGGTAGCATGCAAACTAAGTATTAAGAGTCATATAAAGCCTAGCTTGCTCCTGTTAGCTAATTAGCTAATATGTGGCACTGCTACTGTCTGGCCAAATTTAGTTTTGGCTCCATCTCTGCTTTCGATTTCTGATCAAGATTCTAATGAAACTGCAATGTTGGCATGGCTCTTCACATCTGAATTCATTATGGTAATTCAAAATCACGTTCCCTGCTCTCATTATTCGTGGACTCCTAGAGCCAAAGCGAAGCTCATCTGTATACAGAAGACTCACTAAACAGCTAAATATGATTTACAAGATATTCAGAACCAGAACGACACGTTTCAAAAATGCAATGTTATTGGAGCTCAAAAAACACGTGTTTTGGTAATGCTTAAAATGTTTTGCTCTCATAGAATCAATTTTGAGCCCGTTTACTTTCTGAATAAACATTTCAGGTGTTATTGTACATTATCCCAAGAAAAAGGTTGTTTTTGCAATTTCCATCAAAATATAATACCTTACGCTTCAACTTGATTTAGTGTTTGTTTTGTTTTGTTTTGTTTTTAATTTTATGATAACACATCTCAAAGCTATGGATTCACAAATGCTACACATTGCTCTTTTGTTGAGTCGTAAAACAGCATTTATTTGAGAAATTACAGAGCTTTGTCAGTATTTTATTTTATTGATTTTTTTGTCTCTGCATGGTTTTAATTAATTTAATTCGGCATATTCTAGGATACATAGGGATGTTTCTGTGAGATAACATATGTACTGACAAATTTTAATATCCAATATGTGCATTTCTAACATCGCTAATTAGCATTTCACATTAACGAATGACTGTTATTGAGGATTTAATCAAAAAAGTATCTTTGTAGGACCTCAAAGCTTACTTGTTCATCCACTCGCTGCGCTGGTTTATTTTCTGACTTGTAACTGTTGAATAGCTTTAATTGATGTTACGCTATTCTGTGAACAGGCGAGAATCTCAGCAGCTGTAAATGGAGTTGACATGCAAGCCTTTGAGGCTTAATTGTTTGTTGATTAGATTAACATTAACTCCCAGGACCATCTGGGAGGCTTCGGTCAGACTGTCGAGGCTCCGAGGATTCTGGCTCTTTCTCGTCTGATGATTAGCGGTTTTGTTCCATGTTTTCCAAATGGTACCGTGTCTTCTGAAGCGGAAATTGGCTGGATACATCCTCGCTGTGGCATATCTAACTAATGGCTGCTGATTAGGGGAAGATATGATCATCTTTTGCTGGCAAATGCTTGAAAGCAAGAGCTGAGACTTGGAATGTAGAATCTAGTCAACTGAAAGGTAAACAGAAAATAATGTAGAAGAATATTAACAAAGTGCACATTTATTTAAAAATAAAAGATGGATTACAATAGTTAACTTGTCGTCCATCAACTGTTTTTTTTTTGTTGTTTGTTTTTTTCAGTGAGGTTGACTAATTTATCTGTATTTTCTTTTGTTATATAATTTTATTTTTTAACTGCATCCACCAATTGACTAGTTTATCTGTATTGCTATTATTATTTTTTTTTTTATTGCATCCAACAACTAACTAGTTTATTACTGAGGTCAACTAGTTGATCTGATTAATTTTTTATATTATTATTATTAATAATAATATTAATATTATTATTATTTTATGCTGTTTTTAAATTCATACAACAAATGTCTTGTTTATTAGCAAGGGCAAGTAGTATATATTATTTTTATTGCATCCAACTACTGAGGTCAACTATTTTATCTGATTTATTTATTTTTATTTAAGTTATTATTATTATTATTATTATTATTATTATTATTATTATTGTTATTATTATTATAGTTTTTATGAATGTTATTGTTAAGTGCATCCAACAACTGACTAGTTTATTAGTGAGGTCAACTAGTTGTCTTTTTATTGTATCTAACGACTGACTAGTTTATAAGTGAGGTCAACTAGTTTCTCCATTTTTTTTTTTATTGCATTCAACAACTGACTAGTTTATCTGAATTATTTCGTTTTATTTATTTATTTATTTATTTATTTATTTTTAAATCTGTTATTTTTAAATGCATCCAACAGCTGTCTAGTTCATTAGTGAGGTTGATTTTTATTTATTTTATTTTTATTTTTAATTGTTTTACTTGTATCTAGCAGCTGACTAAGCCGACTAGTTTAATAGTGAGGGCAACATTTTTATTTTTTATTTTTTTTTATTGCGTCCAATAACTGAGTAGTTTTTTATTTTTTTATTTTTTTTGGGGGGGGGTTCAACTGCATTAATTGTGAGGTCATACACATATAGGGCCCTATTTTAACAATCTAAGCGCATGGTCTAAAGCGCACGGTGCAGGTGCACTTAGGGCGTTTCCGAATCCACTTTTGCTAGTATAACGATGGGAAAAACGGTCGGCGCTCCCGGTGCGTTGTCTAAAAGGGTTGTCCCTATTCTCTTAATGAGTAATGGGTTTGTTTTTGGGCATAACGTACAATAAACCAATCAGAGTCTCATCTCCCATTCCCTTTAAGAGCGAGTTGCGCTCGTGCCATGGCGGATTCGCTATTTAAACGGCGGAATTAAGGCGCACAGACTGAACCCGTCTCCAGAGAGCAAACGGATCTGCTCATGCGCGAGCAAATAGGCTAATTCTGATACACGCAATGACTATCCATTATGACATTTTTATATTTATGTAGCCTACACAATAATATTCTTTTACACTGTAATCCTTTAATTTTTACTATTTGGCATGTTTGTGTGCTACTCTGTGTGTAATAAGCAAAGTGAACGCATTGTGGACCCGCCCAGAGGCGCATTTTCTATTAACCAACTCAAACCTAGTCTAAAGTCAATGGCGCAATACTTTTTTTGTTATTTAAAGAGCGTGTTAATTTAACACGCTCTTTAAATAACAAAAAAAGTATTGCGCCATTGACTTTAGACTTTAGACTAGGTTTGAGTTGGTCTATGGCGCAGTCTATTTTCAGTTCCTCAAAATAGCAACGTGCCAACAATGCACCTGAACACACCTCTTTTTCAGACCAGCACACTCATGGGCGCACAAATGGGCGCAAATGCATTTGCTATTTAAACGACGCGGTGCAGGACGGGAAAATGAGAACTGCGTCCGGCTGAAACTAGCAAAAACACTTGCGCCGCATTTCGCCGGGTGTATGATGGGGACCATAATATATATAAAACCTATCAACTAGCTTATCCTGAAATAGTGTTGCACATCCTTATTAAAGACCAGCTTAATGGTTAGGCCTTGTGCAAGCAGGTAGTTTAATTAAGGTAATTAATTAAACTGTATGTGTTTGTGTTTGAGATATCAAAAAAGATCATATCAAAAGAGATTGTTAATTAGCCTATTAAATTAAATAAACACTTCACAATGAACGCAGCTGAATTTTCCTTAGCGATTGCTCATTATAGACTGTTAAACTGATTAACTATTATCACGAGTGTCCATTAATTAGAAAACTAATGAAGCTGAGGCACTGCTCATTAACTGTTTTTGCCATTATATCAGATTTCACTGCATACAGTAAAGTGAAGACGAATCAGTGTGTTTGAAATTATCTCTTAATTGAGAAAAAGAAGGGATAAAAGTAACTGACATGTTACTTTTTGAGGTTCAGAAGTCTGAGACCACGAAATGATGTTAACTTAAAAAGAAATAATCACAAATTATATTGTCAGGATACAAACTGGATTGAAACAATTGAAAAATGAACATAAATTTAAGAATATCTTAATATTTATGTCTTCATTTGGCTTTAACATCAGAACATGTTTTTAAATAGAAACAAGAAAATTTGTACCTTTTTTGAGCTTCCATATTGCCAATTTTACATTTAAGGGTAGAAGAAGTGCTTTTTTAACAGTAAAAATAATTAAAATTGACATTTATTTTCATCCTAAAACAATAATATTAAAAAATCCCATTGAGTTTTTCACTTAGTCTGATGGTCATTCAGAGATTTTCAGCTGTAAGCAAATGTGTTCAGTTGAACCACTGTTTGTTTTTACATTCCCAGCAGCTGATCCGTATCTTTCTTAGTAATAACACTCAACCATGATTTCCTTGGAAATTTATACACGTACAAGACTAAGTATGTAGTCAGCTGCGGTTTATTACCCTAGAAATCCTTTAAGCTCGATACCTTGTTGGAGTTACATGAAACCTTAAAGTGGGTAACAGCATGGGCCAGAAGTAGACCTAGCAAACATGTTATAACATGACTTTTTCTTAACCTTGAACACTGGGACTATACTCTGTGAATTTGGGGGTTGTACATTTATGCACTGTATATATATGTATATGATTTCAAATGGCATGAAATTATCTATGTGGAACATAAAATCCAATGCTAATATAATCATTTACATGTAATCAGTTACCCCACACTGCATATAGATTATGCGACAAAACTGTTCCAGTAGGGTTTTGAGGCAATCAGGCTTGGACTGACTTTCCCAATGGCTAATTGTGTACACTGGCTTTAATCATTGTTAAATTGTTGAGGGGAACAATAGTCTAATCTGCCTGGGCTCAATGCCGTGTCCACATCCTCAGCAAATATAAATAAAGCGGACATGAAGATGCATTTGTGTTAACAACAGATGGGTTCTATGAACAATGTTAGCATTAACTAGAATTAACAGCGAACAATGACTGTGTTTACAGGCCCAGATTGTTGTTAATCCGAGTTCAATTCAATCCGATCGCAGACTCCAAACATACTGTTTATATGTAACTTAAACACCACGATCCGATGGAAATCTTTGTTTACATGTGCGTCAGATGTATTCTGAGCAAAGAATGGAATGGAGTGTCAATGCTGCCACGTTTTCAAACATATTAGCCTCAAATCGGGATGAGAGTATGGAGCAAAGACTGCTCATCCTCATCCTGCTCATCCCAGTTTTCTTCATTTGAGACATTTTTTACCACTTGTTTCAATTGGATTGAGCTCATTTGTTGTTGTTTTTTGTTCGTGTTTATATGAAGTTTTCCTTCCAGTTGAGCTATTAGTCAGATTATTAGGATGTAAACATAGCAATTGAGAAATAAACCCAAATTGGTAAGTGCTATAGTGTTTAAATCGTATAATACGATTTTATTTATTGTATTTCTTTTTGTTTATTCATTTAAAAGACACTTATCCAAACTGTGCTATTTTAACTGTAATTATTCAAGATACCAGACGATTAAAAGTCTTTTGGAAAAATAAGTCACTTAAAATACACTTTTTAACCTCCATGGATTATATAATTTCAGATGTAGGTCTAAAATTGCCTTATAGATACAAAAGATACGAAAACTGGCCAATGAGTTTGATATTTCTTGTCTGCCAATGAAAATAACTAAGTGTAAATGTATTTTCTCTATATTAACTTCTTCAACTAGGTTACACTTTATTTCGATTAGTCCACTTTAGACATTCTACTAACTATAAGCAAATTTCTAAATGCATGTCAACTACATGTCAACTAATTCTCATTAATTTGCAACTACATGTCTACTAACTCTCAGTAGGGTAGGTTTAGGGTTAGTAGAATAAGTTGA
>JAFVLL020030850.1:0-160359 GCA_021397915.2 Tor tambroides
CAGAGCGTGGTCACGCTGAAGGCGTTCCCATAGCGTTTCGGACGCAGCGTCTCGTTCCCTTCAGGGAACCATGGTTACATGCGTAACCTGAGACGATTTGTGAGTTTCGCAAAAAAGAGGCATAATTTCAAGAAATATGCTTAAGCAATCGAGAAAAACTGTAACATATAAATGCAGCCTTTGTGAGCACAGGAGATCATTTAAAAAAAAAATCAAATGACAGTGTATGGTTTAGCTCTGAAGGAAAGCATCAATACTAACCTTTAAATGTTTAATTTTCATTTTTTTTTCTGTTAGCATGGTAGAACAGTCAGAGAGTTAACATTACATTTACAGATTGGCTTCAAACATATCACATCCATCCCTCCTCTTGAGCACTCCCCCACAGACTGTTGCTTTCATCAGCTTTATCTCCTGATGCAATTTTTCATGCCTCTAAAATGACTGACAAGTTCCTTAACTCAGGGCGATAAAGTCCATGTAGATAAAAAGCAGAGGCAGAGCTGGATAAAAACACAACTGTCTCCTGGGACAAATGCAGTTCAAAATCAATGTTAAAGTCTTTGCACAGGCTATATACTGTAAAAGCATCTAGTGTCATTTTTGACTCCTGCTATGTTTTATTCATGAGAATGCATGAATGTACGTTCCTCATTGGTATATTTCATATGACGTTCACCATTATGATAAATGTGGTCTCTAGGGCAACAGGAGGATGTTGAAATGACTCCTGTTTACTGCACTGAAGCTCATATGAACTCACTGGAATCACAACTTGTGATAATCTTTTTAGTTAATAAAAATCCACCTGTAAATGACAAAGAGTCATATTCTCAATTTATTGAGGAACATCTTGCTCTTCTCTACTGCTTAAGTACTACTGCTCTTAGGGCTGGGCGATATATAGTTCATTATCGAAGGCGATTCATCTGCGATAATGAAAGCAATATTGCGTAGCTTGTCAGTGAACTACGGCTCCATGTATTAAACGCCACTCCATTTGAAAACAGGTGATGGAGATTTACCGCTAATCAAGGAACCGGCTTTACTGACGAGATGCGCATGCATATCGCATGAGATATATCGCCCAGCCCTAGCTGCTCTCAAACTGTTTTTGGTTTAATTACAGTGCAATTTTGTTACTTGGTTAAGCATTTCGCTTTTTCTTGCTAAAATGTCACATTAAATTATCATAGATGCAGGTATCAAGATGAAGAGAATAACGTGTTTAGAAAGAAAAACAGCAGAAAGGAGTAAAAATACTTCAGTGGTAATTGGACCACCATCCCAAAATTTCATGAAATGGAAAAATAGATGAAGCTTCACAATAGCACTTCATTTACCTGAGAAAGTCACTGTGAGAAGGATGCAAGCAAAATGACTGGCATTTAAGAGAGACAGGAAAAGATCCAAAGAGCTTAGAAACTCTAAAGGGATTGTTACCACACAAACAATCAAGTTATACAGTGGAAAGAAAAAGTATTAGTTGGTTTCCTGCATAAATTGGTCATAAAATGTCATCTGTCTTTATTAAAGTCTCAAGTATAAACAAACACAATGTGCTTAAAGGGGTCATGAACTGAGAGACCAAAATTCCCTTGATCTTTTGACATATAAGAGGTCATTTAACTTGCTTTTTTCACAGCACTGTAAATTTTTAATGGGATGTGTTCAATAAAGACAAGAAAGATTAATTGTTTGTGTGTTATTAGCTTAGCAATCACTGTGTTTGTCGATATTTTTGACTTTAATGAAGATAACATTTTAAGGCCAATTAATGCAAAAACCCAACTAATGGGTTCACATGCTCTTTCTTACTTTTTCTTGCCACTGTAATTTCTTTTAAACCTGAACAACTTTCTTTTGTGGAACGGGTGAAATTTTCTGTGGAAAAAGGTGAAATTCTGGATAATGTGCTGGTCCGTCTTTTGCATGTCATTGCAATTAATCAGAGCTGAAGCTTTTAAACGTAAAACAAGGCACAAAACGACCACCATATAACTAAATGTTATGATTTAAAAGAATGATTCCTTCATGAATCAGACATCACTGAAAAACATTAGTATTACATTTAATGTCAAGATATTCATTGAAATAAACTGAAATTTCAGTCTGTTCCTCACAACCATCTACTGTATGGCTTGTAAAATATCACTCGTAAAATAGCACAAGTCACTTTCATGATTATTTTCAGGTGCTTTTTTGGTCATTTTGGAGCTAAACAGCCTCAGTCCTCATTCACTTTCATTGTATTGGGGAAGAGTGGCCAGAATATTCTTCAAAATATCTCCTTTTGTATTCCACAGAAAAAATGTTTTGAACAACACGCAAGTGAGTAAATCATGACAGAATTTTTTTATTTTTATTTTTGTTGAACCATCCCAAAAGTAATATATTTAAAATACATTTGTGACCCTCTCTGTGAAAACCCAGCTAAAGTCATTTTTTTGTGATTTATTGTTTTCTATATAAAATCATCCTTCATAAGGTAAAGAACATTCTGTGAAAATTTAACCTTCACATATTTAATATTGACTGAGTAAGACCATGTCAAAATTGAAATCATAGTGAAATTAATTTTTGAAATCAAACTTTAAAGCTTGTTATCTCTTAATTAGATTTTGAGACTTTAACCTGGATTTCACAGAGAGGGTCACATTTATTTCATATTAAGTATAGTTAAAATCTATTAACATATTTACTGACAGATAACTCAAGACTTACTGATATAAAAATTATAATTAAACCTTATTTGACGTACTACTTGTTCACAATGCACATTTCTTAATATTAAATCTAAAATGTATTTTAATGTCACTCTTGCTGAGGATTGTGTGATCTTTGAATAATATCGGTCTTTAAATGCAAAATATTTAAAGTGTACCTGAAGTGTACTTGCAATAGTTCCACTTTAGAACAATCAAATATACTAAGTATAATTGTACTACTTCTGCACAATTAAAGTGCATTAAGCACAAAATTAGTTGTTCCAATTTAGCAGACTATAAGTATACCAGTTCAGTATACTAAAAGTACAATTGCAGGGCATTTTATTAAGTACATAAATATGAAAATGTATTTGTGGTATAATTAGCATGAAATAAATGTATTTCAAATGCATTTAAGTATATTTATTTTTCCCTAGGAATCCCTTTAAATCTGACTTGAACTCTAAGTTCTGAGAAGATACTGGTATTGACAGAGAAACAGCTGCATTGACATTTTTACTACAGCAAGCCACAGAACAAACATTCTCAAGAAAATAGTTTATTTTAGTTTCTATATATATATATATATATATATATATATATATTAGGGGTGGGACGGTTCAGCTTTTTCACGGTTCGGTTTGTATCACGGTTTTAGAGTCACCGTTTCGGTACGGTTCGGTATGTTTAGGGAAAAACTATACTGTCAAATAAAAATAAAGAAAATAAGAATAATCTATCTAACTACAAGCAACAGCACAACTAAATACAGTAGAGTAAAGAAACATAAAATAAACAGTGATTTTCAGGGTTTTTTTTAAGGTAGGTCTATAGCATTAGTTTTTAGGTACATAAATTGAATAAAGTGATCAAATGTAAAACAGCATTGCATATTTGACTGTATAAATTAAAGATTAATCTTTATTAAAGTTACAAAAGCGATCTAATCAAGAGCAGTGAGTGATTTCTTTGTTGCTGTTTGATTAATATTAAGAAAGTGCTGTCACTTTAAGAGAATGCACTGACCCAGTGTACGTTCAGCCGGCTATGTCTGCTATATATGATACTTACCAAGACGGGCATTTTGACATAATGTTTGTGTGAATTTGTTAATTCAAACACAATACCTCAGAGAGAGCTTAATATTTGCGCGGGTTTGCGCGCGTCTGATGAGCCCACGCACAAATCTTCTCACTGCGCGCGCGAGCTCGCATCCACTGGCTATTAAATGTTAAAACTGGCAAAGCTTACATGAGTTTGGTTTAAATACAGATATCAACGTGTGCTGTTCAGGTCTCACCTGTGTGTGCGCGCGCGCTATCAGCACCCAGGTGATGACGGAATTAATGACTGCTCATATTCCAACATACGGCACTTGCATTGAACAAGAGTGAATGGTTTGTCCACTTCTTTTCCCCCATCGCTGTTGTTGTGATGTACTGGGAAGCCAGAATGCGCATCCATCAACAGAAGCACACATTAGCCGAACCCTGTTTTTTTACGTGTTATTACAAACCATATTGCAGATGCGTTGTCAGACTGAAGATGACGCGGTCCTAGCGCGTGCAAACCGTGTGTGGGCCGTATAGTTCGGTTTTTCCGTAACCGTGCCATTTTACATATATATATATATATATATATATATATATATATATATATATATATATATATATAAACACACACACACACACGTCTTACAAGGAAGTACCGTTTCGCCTAATTAAAAATAAAAATTGAAATGGCACCTCCTCTGACAAGCAGTTTTGTTGGCCCAACTGGAAAGAACCCCTGTATCGTGTTTCTAACTTCAACATTAATTGATTATAGGTGAGAGATTTTGCATCAAGCAATGTTCCAATTAAATGATTCCCTCAGAGAAGGAGATAAGGAGCAGAAAGTCGAACAAAGTGTCTCACTCTAGGCCCACTGGGGTCATTATGTATGCAGAATATGCTGCGAGTTGTCACAGTCACTCCTCTGAATGAAGTCGTAAGTGAATGAGAGTTTCTGACGAACCAATTTCAAAAGGTTTAATCAAATGCTACCATTAATAATTGCCATAATACACTATGGGGGCCTCTGCAGTTTCTACACAAGTTCATGGACAGGAATTAGCAGGCACCTTTATACAATCCATTACGTATTATTGATTCAGTTTTAATCAACATACACCTGAAATACAAAACAAATGATGAATTTATGTTTGGTCAGTGGACGACCAAACTATAAAGGATTGGTTTAGGTTTACTTGTTACTGATAAACCCATGACATTAAATCGTCTTTTTGTCCATCTCCATACTTACAATGCAACCACAGAAAAAAAAGGGAATCAATTACTTCTGTCGCTTAGCAACTAGTTGCAGCACATTGCTGAACCCATTGCTTTCAGTTACCTTTAAAAATCCCATTACTCACTCAGAGCCTCCACCCATACAGATGCCTCACCTCAGTGTACCACAGCAATGAAGCATGATAAAATTAGTATATTAATGCATGTATGTAATCAGTGCCGTATCTACCATTGAGGACACCGAGGTCATGTCCTCGGTATTTTTTCCCGAAATTTCAAATTAGTCAAAGCTGAAATCCAGCAGTGATGATCAATGCCAAACACAGAACCCGGCCCGTGTCCGAATCCATATGTCGTCTGTATTTTCTCCCAATTAAATTCACATTCTCCGTCTAATCTCTCAGGTGAAATCTCCGCCTCTATCTGTCTTTGCAGGCAGCGGCATGACGTCACGTTACCTAGGCTGAATTCAGAGAGGCGGGAAAGCCGTATATTTTCGTAAAGCTAGTACATCGATCGTGAGTGGTCTTGAGCGAAATGCAGACATGAAGAGGAACTTGCATCAAACTAAATTAAGTTTTAAAAAGCCAACAACAGAAGGGCAGGGAAAGAGTAGGAGAGAAGGTGAGCCTGTGTGTGTCAGTGGCAGACTGTTCAGCACTGTCAAGCGCTAAGTTTCATTTGTCATTAGAATCCACTTGTTCATAATAGAGAACTGGATAGCTCATGACGACATAAAAGTGAAGCCACCGCACCGCCATATTAGTATTCCCTAGAATTCGCATACATTCTATTGAATGAATAGGAAATTATACGATTTTATTGAGAAAACATCACATAACAAGTCAGCGTTTTTATATCTGAAGTCTCACTGTACATTTTCACAATGCAAACGTCCTAAGAATGTAAACGGTTACAGGTATTTGTTTAATGTCGGGAATTCCCTCTGCTTATTAAAAATGTTCGTTCAAAGCCTACATTACAGTCATGCACATCAGATAAACAGCTTTTCTTGACATTGCCAGTCACCACTTGCTCATGTGAAAGGTCTTTTTCTGCATTACGTCGACTCAAAACATGGCTTCGCTCTACCATGGGTGATGAGAGGCTATCTAGTCTAGCTCTCATGCATGTCCACCAGAACATTGAAATTGACCCCCATCGAGTGCTCCAGAGATGGGATGCTTCTGGCCACAGGAGAATTGTTACTTGTTTTGACAAGAGGTGAGACTTAATGTAATCTAACAATATGAACTATTATGACATGTGTTGCATGTACTAAAGTTGGTGCTGTATTAATAGGAGGAAAGGGGGAGGAATACTGATGTATTAATTGTTTTTTTCTATTCATTATGTCATTACAGTTAATGATGTGAACACTGGATGGATGGATTGATCTCCAGCACAAGACAAGAGGCCAGATTATTCTCTCTCTTATTCTCACACACACATAGACACACAACTACAGACACATGCATATACTGTACAAATTTTACAATCTCACACACTTTGCCTCTGTGAAACATACCTTTCACAGAGGCATACACACACAGAATAGGTTGTTTGCAAGTCATCAGTTCACACCCTCTCTAGGCCTACTGTATGTCTCTCCACATACACCCACAAATGGCCTAATACACACACACACACACACACACACACACTCTCATTCACTCTCTTTCTGAAACAAACAAACACACACAGGCACATTGATATATGCCAAGCCAACACTTTAAGGATTCATATTAAAAGAATACAGCATTTGACTTTCTATTGTTACAATGTAAATATGGCTTGTGAAAATAAATGTCTTCCCAATCTATGGTATTTTTTTGTATTTATTTGTGTGTGTGGGGGGGGGGGGGGGGGGGATTAGAAAAAATGACCTCGGTATTTGAAAAATCCTGGCTACGGCCCTGTATGTAATTAATTAACATATTTAATATTGTATCTTATATTTGTAATATCTTATGTCTGCTCTATTTCCACTTTGTTCACTGGATCAACATTGATGATTATTCAAATATACTAAAAGACAACACAAGATGAAGAGCTCATGTTATGG
Organism: Tor tambroides; assembly: GCA_021397915.2. NCBI lineage: Eukaryota > Metazoa > Chordata > Actinopteri > Cypriniformes > Cyprinidae > Tor > Tor tambroides. The sequence goes on from JAFVLL020030850.1 coordinate 7,065, forward strand.
CTGGGTGTCTCCTTACTCACTGCGATAAAACTGGAAATTCTTCAGGCTAGAAAAAAAGGAAGTGGGTGTGTCCAGACAGCACAGACTAAACCACAGCCTCGCCAATGTAATGAGCAATAAACGAGTACGCTGATATTTCCATTAGTAGCCTACTTGACACTAAATTCAAACATGTTTCTGTTTTGAATGACTGGAAAGAAGAGATCCGATTTTTTAATAGCACAGGAAATACAGAGGATGGTAGACAAAACAAAACACAGACATTCAGATCTGAATCAGACAGTATCCAGATCACCTGGCAAACACTTGCATTGTTGTCGTTTAAAAAGATTTGTTTTGAAAAAAATAAAATAAATACTGTTATTCAGAAAGAATACATTAAACTGATCAAAAGTGACGGTAAAGACTTTTAGAATGTTACAAAAGATTTCTATTTCAAATCAATGCTGCTTTTTGAACTTTCAATGCATCAAAGAATCTTGAAAAAAAGTGTCAAGAGTTTCCACAAAAATATTAAGCATCACAACTGTGTGCTTGTGTCCTTGAAGAATCACGTGACACTGAAGACTGAAGTAACGACAGCTTTTGTCACAGGAATTAATGACATTTTATAATTTAGAAAACAGTCATTTTAAACTGTAAAAAAATATTTCACAATATTACGGTATTAACTCTATTTTTGATTCAATAAATGCATCCCTTGTGAGCATAAGAGCGTTCTTTCATGAACATTAAAAGACTTACTAACCTCAAGTGAGGTAATACTAAACTGCTGAAAAAACATCATAATTCAGCCTTAGGCTGATGATGCACTGGGCAAGGTTTTGAGCAATGCTGCTGGGCAACTTTGGGAAATGTTGCCGTCAACAGGCAACCAGGTGAGACACAGGGCCCACGACCGATCTAAAATATCCCGATAGAAATTTGCTACCCATTCGCACAAACAACATTGCTCAAAAAAAAGTTGCCCAGCAAAACTGCTCGAAAAGTTGCTCCGTCTGAGGAGGTTTGCTAGACTTAGGTGGACTCTCAGCCTGGTCAATGGTTTCAGAGTGTTTTTTTCAGTTGGTCAGGTTGGTTTAAAGGGGTTATGATCTTGATAATTTAGAATTGGCAATTTTCTGTCCTGTTTATAACCCCCCTCATCAGAACGCTCTATTTGAATAGGCATGGCAGATTGTAGACTCGGAAGTAAACGGCCACTGCTATGACTGGCTAACAGTTGTGTATGTTTGACCGCGTACATCCTTCATAGATGGACGATGATGTGATTTAGGTCAAAAACATAAATATCAAACAATCTGTAATAAGAGACAAAGTAATAGTGACCACATAATAAAAACAGTTACTCACATTTGTGTGTTGCGACATTACTGTTGGATCCAATATAGCTGGCACAGCATCGTCTTTAGTTTCAAAATTTTGAAAATCCTGCATCAAATTTTGTTTTGTTTGTAAACGAATCCACGGTAAAATGAAGTGAACAAAGGACCGAGTTCTTACTGACGCGGTCTGGATCTTCAATAAAAATGTTAATTCACTCTTTCATAATGTTGGGATCAGAAGGAAGGTAATGCAAAGACTGTTTCTCCACAACTTGGCACTGCACAGGATCTTCTTGTCTTCTTTGAATCTTTATCGTTTGGTTTCTGCGTAGACCTGCGTCCGCCTTTCTTATTTACACTAAATGCAAAAATTGGTGGGTGGGGCTAAAGAGGCAGCGATGTAGAAGCAGGCGTTGTCAGTTAAGTGTTAACACTATTAAATCGTAGAGTAGAACATTCCACAACCTGTCATTTTGGCAGAATAGCTTCAATATAAGCTGTTTTTATACTAATGAAAACGTTTTGAGTTCTGAAACTTACAGGATGTTTTTATATTACAATGACCTCTTATATGTCAAAAGATTAAGAGAATTTTGATTTTTCAGTTCATGACCCCTTTAAGCAATTTTTTTTTCTGCAGGGTGTGCAATAATTTAAAGTTTTTTTATGCTTTGCTATAATGTGTTAATTAAGTCCGTACTTCTGCACTGGAAGCTCCTGTTGCCAAGTCAAATTCCTTGTTTGTGTAAACATACTTGGTAATAAAGCTCTTTCTGACTTCTGACTAATTGAGATACTACAAATTCTTCAAGCGGTGGAACAGACACTAAATTTTGCTTTGTAGTATCTGAGGACAGTTTAAGGCCGCCCTCTGACTCTAAACACATTTCCTTAGTCATACGCACATTGAGCTTGTTTGAAGGAGGGAGTCAGACTGGGAGGGAGGGAGCTGCCAAGTTTGGAGAACATTACACAGACGAGGCTCCACGTCCAAACCAGTCGCCTGCTGTGAGTCACACTGAGAAAGACAATGTGGCCAGCAACACAATGCAACCAACTTAATTCAGCTTACCACAACAAACGGACACTTGATCCTCAACCACATGACCAAAACAAACAATGATTGAAGGAATGTGATCATAAAATGGACAGAAAAAAAATACTACTTAGAAGTCTGAAACACATCCCAACCCAATTCTGGCTTGTCTTGTCAAGTGGCCTTTGAGACATCAATAAATCAGTGTAACCCTAGTCTTCAGGCATGTTTGCTGTCTGATTTGAAGAACAATCATTGGCTGTTAATTTGTTGACTGAAATGTTTTCTGGGAATTCAATTTCAGTTTATTTTCTGTTGTCTGAAGCACAGTACGAGTCAATAACCTGCTCTGTAAACATTCACGTTGACCCTCTGCTATTTCCACATGAGAGAATATGCTCAGGCATGCACGGATCTCTCTGTAAACCACTCTCTATGGCTTTCTCTTAGCAAAGGTTCATATCTGTCCATCAGTGGCAGTGTCCATAGAGGTTACTCATTAATCTTTTAACTGTGGTGTGTCTTTAGCTCAAGAAAGAATTCCTAACCCAGAGGGAGGGGCTTGGGAAAAAAGAAGAGGAAAAAATGGTCAAATCTACTGAATGAGCAGGACATGAGATGAGTTCCTTGGACTGACTCAGAAATCTTGAGTCTAAAAAAAGAATCTCAGAAAATATAAGTAGATATGTGCTGACCCACATTTTGGTTAGGTTTTCTGTGAGAACAAACACATCTTCAGCCCAATATAGAAACTGTTCATTACAACTGTCCTAATGTTGGCGTAACTTGTTTTTAAACTAAAAAGTGTTCACTCTGCTAGTAACATCACAAAACAGTGCCATGATCAGTAGATGTTAACAAAAATCTCTAGCACACAGTGAAATTTCAACACACGTTGCATGCACACATTTGGTCACTACCTGGTGTCAAAAACATGGAAATCAGCTGATTCTGATGCTTAGGCAACCAATTCTAGCATCTACAATTTATTCTGTCCTAGAGCTGGCAGACACATTTGCCTCAAAGGTCTTGTTTACACCTGAGACCTGATCCCAAAAGTAATGTGTACGGGCACCAAACACTGCATACGCTATTTCCCCCTACTAAGCATTTATATATAAAAAGAAAGAAAGAAAGAAAAAAAAAAAAGAATAAAAAATAAACTTGGAGTAAAAATATGTGTACTGTCTGCACCCTCTAGACCTAGTGTATGGTAAATGCATTTTGGGAGGTGTAGTAACAATCCAAAGAAAATGAGTAACATGTTTTTTACATTTACACACATTTAAAATAAAAATCTATGCAGATAGGTGCTCAAATAACTTTACATGCAATTCACATAACTAATTGAAAAGGCATTAAAATGAAAAAGTAAAGACTGGTGATGGATGCGCTGTTTTGGAAGATGTTTCCCATGGCATTTTAGGCTGGATGCGTGTATTTAATGGATTTCTCGGATCATACTACTTTCAATTCCTGTGGCTTCTAAATTCAGAAATCTTATTACAGACTTAACGGAGTTAAAAGTAAACATATAAATAAAGACTAGTCTCTGATGTGCGCTTGACTTGTGAGAGTTGGTCTGGCAAGACAGACTGCTTAATGACAGACACTGCCAGACACATTTGGTAGTCAAACGGACCATTAGTCTGTGATTGGCTCTGATGCCTGTGTACTGTTCTGTCCCACGCAGGTGTGCTATTGGAGGCAAGGACAAAACCATACTGAAATGCCCAGAAAAATGAAGACTGTCCCACTGAACCCTGATAACAATGATAACCCTCGTGACCTTATATATATATATATATATTATGAAAAAAATACCACTGCAGCTCAGCCGCATTTAATTAACTCAGATATGGAGGAAAAATTATGCCGTGCACAGAACATATCTTAACATTCTGGAGCAAAACTCCATTAACAAAGGAAAAACAATCTGCTATAGTATGAGAACAATACAAGGTCTAATCGAGATATATTCTCTGAAAATAAGTCTTTAACATTTTATCCAATTTTGCCTCTTGTTTTATAGATATTCAAATACTGATTAAGAAAATAATTTTTAGCAGACGAATTGTATTGGCACAGGCAACGTTCAACTGTATCAATACACAGTATCATGTGTCTGGATGGAAACACGCATATGAAAATTACATGGAGATGAGATGCATAAAGAGGTGTTGTAAGCTCCCTATATGGTAATTTCTGGGATTTTGGAGTAAGAAATAAAGCTTGTGCACATAATCTCCCACTGGGATTTATAAAGTGTATTTTGTGCAATTTGTGGCATACAGTATGTACATCTGTATACATTTGAAAACATTTATGCAAATTCTGCCACTGCACACGCATACTTAGATTAAATCTATGCAAAGTTTTATACATGAAGCCCTTTGAGTGATCTGACCACAAGTGGCCAATTGAGTGACATTACTGTTTACAATTGGTATATGGGTCTCAGACCACTTGTGATTGGATTTTATTAAGGGGAGCCTTTTTACATCAACGTGTCATTCAATTTTTAAACAGGAAAAAAAAGACCTCGCCGGCTCTCAAATATAATTGAGGTACAACAGAGCAGCAATAGAACAGTGATGTGGCCTCATGTGTTTCAGACTGCCTATGGGTTTTGAGTAATCAAAACCCATTCATATAGTGTTGTTAGAACATAATCTTCCAAAGCAGCTATGAATGCAGCTTTCATAACTAGGTCTCTCACAAAGACAAATCTTTAGATGTGCGTGATTTAATGTGGTCCATCATGTACTTTATGATGATTACACATGACACATAAATAGACAAAAACTTCAGTACATTTTCATTTGTATCACACAGATGTACAACTCAGAAAGGTGAGGCCAAAGTATGTGCAGCTGACATTTTATAAGCACACACATATGTACCAGCATCACATTCTGGTCAATATGATATTTCCATGGTGTGGTCAATAACTGATAAATGGCCATTATTAAAATTCTAAGTCAAACTTTAATTTGGGGAACAATTCTAACTATTAACCATGATTTTTACTTCAATAAACTCCTAATTTTCTGCTTATTAGTAGTTAGTAAAGTAGTTGTTAAGTTTAGTTATGGGGTAGGATTAAAGGATCTAAAATATGGTCATACAGAATAAGGCATTAATATGTGCTTTATAAGTACTAATAAACAGCCAATACGCTAGTAATATGCATGCTAATAAGCAACTAGTTAATAGTGAGAATTGGTCCCTAAACTAAAGTGTCACCAAATTATACACTACTTTATCTAAATAAATTTTTAATAAAACACTAAATACTAAAATCAACCATTTTAAATACTACAAGTGAATTTAGGCAACACAGTATGATGTATAATATGAAAACTAGATATTCATTTCAGTATTTGCTAAAGATTGCATTGAACACTGTTATTAAATTTTATATTAGCACGACATCAGCCTCTAATATCAGCTAGTAAACTCTATAGAACCAACATATTGTACATCCTCTTTATGATGTTATTATTATAATAATATGTTTGGTAGGAATTTACCAGTTTCAATTAGATCAAGCTCAAATGTTGCTGTTTATACGGCGAGATGATAGTACCACCTATGAAGATCCATTTCTTCTGTTTTGACTTTCAATCTGTGCAAATCTGCACAAGAACAAAAAAATCTATGAAATAAAGATTCAGACGAAGGACAAACACTAACTGTAAATCAAAGCCACAGTTCACACAACTCAGCGAACACAAAATAAAACTATTTTCTTTCTGATCTTTCAGAATCAGACTGTATAATCAACAATAAATCTTTGTGCCATAGCAAGCTCAGTGATTGGGAAAGGAGATAAGCGCTGGAGTAAATATAGAATGTTTCCTCTCTACTTATCACAGTATATTAATCAAGGACATAAGCACAAGTAACACAACATCACACAGGTAACACAAGAATATGTGAACCTTTAAAGGGTTAGTTCACCCAAAAATGAAAATTAGCACATGTTTTCCTCACCCTCAAAGCATCCTAGGTGCATAAGACTTTCTTCTTTCAGACCAGTCCAGTCGGAGTTATATTAAAAATTATCCTTGCTCTTCCAAGCTTTATAAGAGCAGTAGGTGGGTGTTTTTTTAACAGTCCAAAAGTAGTCAAATAAAGTGCATCCTTCCATAATAAAATGTGCCTCACACGGCTCCGGGGGGTGAATAAAGGCCTCCTGTAGCGAATCGCTGTGTTTTTGTAAGAAAAATATCCATATTTAAAACGTTATAAACACTTATGTAGGATGTACAGTGGGGAAAAAATTATTTGATCCCCTGCTGACTTTGTACGTTTGCCCACTGACAAAGAAATGATCAGTTTATTATTTTAATGGTAGGTTCATCTGAACAGTGAGAGACAGAATAACAACAAAAAAATCCAGAAATACGCATTTCAAAAAAGTAATAAATTGATTGGCATTTTAATGAGTCAAATAAGTATTTGATTCCCTATAAATCAGCAAGACTTCTGGCTCCCAGGTGTCTTTTATACAGGTAAGGAGCTGAGATTAGGAGTACTCTCTTAAAGGGAGTGCCCCTAATCTCAATTTGTTACCTGTATAAAAGACACTTGTCCACAGAAGCAATCAATCAATCAGATTCCAAACTCACCACCATGACCAAGACCAAAGAGCTGTCCAAGGATGTCAGGGACAAGATTGTAGACCTACACAAGGCTGGAATGGGCTACAAGACCATCGCCAAGCAGCTTGGTGAGAAGGTGACAACAGTTGGTGCAATTATTTGCAAATGGAAGAAACACAAAATAACTGTCAATCTCCCTCGGTCTGGGGCGCCATGCAAGATCTCACCTCGTGGAGTTTCAATGATCATGAGAACGGGGAGGAATCAGCCCAGAACTACACGGGAGGATCTTGTCAATGATCTCAAGGCAGCTGGGACCATAGTCACCAAGAAAACAATTGGTAACACTACGCTGTGAAGGACTGAAATCCTGCAGCGCCCGCAAGGAAGAAAGCCTGTCTGAAGTTTGCCAGTGAACATCGGAATGATTCAGAGGAGAACTGGGTGAAAGTGTTGTGGTCAGATGAGACCAAAATCGAGCTCTTTGGCATCAACTCAACTCGCCGTGTTTGGAAGAGGAGGAATGCTGCCTATGACCCCAAGAATACCATCCCCACCGTCAAACATGGAGGTGGAAACATTATGCTTTGGGGGTGTTTTTCTGCTAAGGGGACAGGACAACTGCACCGCATCAAAGGGACAATGGACGGGGCCATGTACCGTCAGGGCCAGGGCATTGAAAATGGGTCGTGGATGGGTATTCCAGCATGACAATGACCCAAAACACACGGCCAAGGCAACTAAGGAATGGCTCAAAAAGAAGCACATTAAGGTCATGGAGTGGCCTATACAGTCTCCAGACCTTAATCCCATAGAAAATCTGTGGACGGAGCTGAAAGTTCGAGTTCCCAAATGTCAGCCTCGAAACCTTAATGACTTGGAGAGGAAGAGGAGTGGGACAAAATCCCTCCTGAGATGTGTGCAAACCTGGTGGCCAAATACAAGAAACGTTTGACCTCTGCCAACAAGGGTTTTGCCACCAAGTACTAAGTCATGTTTTGCGAAAGGGTCAAATACTTATTTCCCTCATTAAAATGCAAATCAATTTGTAACTTTTCTGAAATGCGTTTTTCTGGATTTTTTTGTTGTTATTCTGTCTCTCACTGTTCAAATAAACCTACCATTAAAATTATAGACTGATCATTTCTTTGTCAGTGGGCAAACGTACAAAATCAGCAGGGGATCAAATAATTTTTTCCCCCACTGTATGCGCAGCGCACAAGCCTGTGAGAATATGCTAGTCTCGCGAGTTTGTTTACAGGAGCAAAGGAAGCAAAGTTTACTTACTTTAGCAAAAGAAAACCAGTCTCCTCTTGGCTTATATCGAACATTTTTCTTTACAAATCCTTGTTTTGTACTTCTAATTCGTGACTGGCATTTTGTTTTGTTCTCTCCTCTGTGCTTCTGCATTTGTCACTAATCACTGGCGCTTACGCTGCACATACGTCCTACGTCATCCGCCGGAATGGCTTCTGTGTACGACGAGCGGAAGTGAGAGAAAAGTGTTTATAACGTTTTAAATATGGATATTTCTCTTACAAAAACACATTGATTTGCTACAGGAGGCCTTTATTCACCCCCACGAAGCTGTGTGAGGCATGTTATTATTGATGGATGCGCTTTATTTGATGTCTTTTGGACAGTTGAAAAAAAAACACCCACCTACTCCCATTCTAAAGCTTGGAAGAGCAAGGATAATTTTTTAATATAACTCTGATTGGATTCGTCTGAAAGAAGAAAGTCATATACACCTAGGATGCCTTGAGGGTGAGTAAAACATGGGCTAATTTTCATTTTTGGGTGAACTAAACCTTTAAGCTTTTTGGGGACATTATTCATTCAAAAATGTAAATACACAATGTAAAATGTCATTAAGCAAGAATTTAATTTGTATTTAGGTACAATCTGAATGCCTTTTAATAAGAAAGCTGTTCTTTGGCTTGACAGTTTAATGTAGGAATAATTGTTATTTTTTCTTGTGTTGGAATGCCATTAAACAACGAAAAAAACATATGTTCTGAATGAGTGAAAAACATAAAAGGCATTTGTTTGTGTAAAGGAATGTCGCTGCTTTACCAGTCAAAATACAAACTACAAGCCTCATCATGTTATCTCGTGATATATCACAAAAGCATCTGAATGGGACGTGTTGTTGTGCTCGAAATCATTGCTGTAAGGTTTTAAACGTAATGCATGAAATGTCATTTGTATCCACGACAGATGTAACAATTTAGTGTGTGTGTGTACTGTTGTGAAACGCCTCTGATAAAACATACTGTTGCATCCATAGAAGTTCAATCACATTAAATTTACTTAACCAAAAATAATGGATGGAAGATATCAGCTATCCCAGAGCTGGTGTTCTGTATCGTCTGTTAAGAATAGCCTGTGATATTTGTAACATACAGAAATAGTCCGATCTGTTATTACAACTCAAGTAAACATGTAAAACAGGTTTCCTATCAGTCCACATAACTTAATGGCAGATGATTAAAATGCAGACTTTGATGTCACTCGCGCGTATCGGAAATTAATAAGAACCTGTCTGGGCTGTGCCCTTAAACCATTAGAATTGATAAATGAGTCGACAGGGAGTTTTTAAATGTCATATTATGAAAAACGTCTATCACCACAAAACACGTGCGGAACAGACGTGAAATAGAAACTGACTGAAGGTAAACTGCTGCTTGCTAATGAAAGCAAATCCCGTCAACAGTTTCAGATGACTGAACATTTGATCTAGAGGTTGTTATAAATTAACAGGAGCTTTGAAGTATGGTAAATAAATACTGTGTCGCGATATCCAAACCTCGCGCGGTGCTCCGATTGCATGCGCGAGCCACTCCATCTCCCCTCAGAAAAACGCTCGCTAACTGTTGTGGATGTGACAGATGTCACGGCACAAAAATCACTAAACACTCATGCCAGCGCACCTTCCTATGACCTGCGCCATATTTGAACACCCCTAGGTAGTATTCTGAAAAAAAAGAAACAGATAAAACTTGAGAAATGTAGGCGAGGGGAAACTACGAAGTGTTACAGTCCCACGACTTACCTCGCGCCTCCTGGGTCACCGTAAATACGAGTAAAGCCAGCAGTATCGAGCGGCTAAGTAATGTTCCCACGTCCATCGTGCTAGGGATCATTCTTTCGGACTGGTCAGTTTTTTCTCACACATTCAAGTAGTCAGGTCTTTTCTTCGAGAAAGAGGGCGTTCTGATTGGTCAGCGCGGAGAAATATGCCCCGCCCACATTGTTCACGCGTTACCCTGCCTCGTTCAGCAGGGGAGTTCAGCTGTGCCTCAAAACTACTGCGAATTTGTCCTGTGAATGTTGTTTGGAAATTGATCTGATCATCCCAAATGCAGTTCTTATGATCAGCGAGATCATGAGATACTCTTGGCAGTAACTTTACATGCACAGCTGAAAAAAAAAACAAAAAAAAAAAACAGCCCTTAGATGGTTTTGGTTTCCACATTTACATAATATCATAACATGCAATTATATTTTCTGTATGAATGCACTTAGGGTGTCTCTGTGGAGCATTAAACAGTCTAAATGCATCTTTTTGTGATGCATGTGCTGCTTTAGATTCAACTTTTGTGCTTCCATGGCACACATACAGTATAATAGGAAATAAAAAGGGTTTGAATCATTATTGTAAACATAACGAGTTTCTATATGGCCAGAAAAGAAAGAACTATGTTCTCAGAATGAAATGAGCCAGGCCAGACACACAGCCTGAAGGCAGAGATTGATGAGAAGCTATTACATGCAGTGCAGCAAACTTCTCTTTCCTGTTGGTCAGAGTGGAACTGAACTATTTGAATTAGGCTGACGGTGCATTTCTATTAGTTCAGAACTGCTCAGAATAGAACTAGACTGTGCTGCTGATGTACAAAACAGAGGTAATGACATGATGTGATGCAAAAGAATGAGGCCAATGATGACTGATTATTAAGACTAAGTTAAAACTTTTTAGATACATTTTTGATCAACTTCGCAGTGAGGTTCAGCTTTGCAAAAGGTAACTCTAAAATATTATCTGTGCCAAGCTTTGCTCTAAATCGTATTAATATCATTATACATTTAGTTTTTTTTTTTTCTTCAACCACATATCCTGTTTTATGCATCTCCACTCTGCCCCCTTGTGACCTAATATTTACCAAAAGTGGGGGGGTCAGTAAGATTTTGTTTTTGAAAGAAATCAAATCAAAATCAAGTTTTAAATTGATTAAACGTGTCAGTAGAGACATATAATGTTACAAACATTTCTAATAAAAAATGCTGTTCTTTTGAACTTTCTATTAATTAAAGAATCCACCAAAATTCAACATTAGAATGATTTGTGACAGATTATGTGACCCTGAAGACTGGAGTAATGGCTGATTAAAATACAGCTTTGCCAACACAGGAATAAATTACATTTTAAATATATTCAAACAGAAAACAGTTATTTTAAATTGTAACAATATTTCACATTCTTACTGTATTTCTGATCTGATATACATTCAGCCTTGTGAACATGAGAGATTTCTTTCCAAAACTTTGAAAAAAATCGTACAGACCCAAAACGTTTGAATGTTGTACATAGTCCCATTTACTTTGAGAAGAAAACCGGTACATCGAATCTTAAAACAAATCTCCACAATCCTTCCTAAATATGAGTGTGTGTGTATTGTTCTAAACCACAATAACAAAAGACGAGCACACTTATAAAACAAAACATTTATTCACTGAGCACCATTCAAATGTGAAAAAGAAAAGGGGAATTATCTATTATTGTTTCATACTAGAAGATAAACAACACCGTTACTTACTTTCTAGTTTGTCTTTCTAAATGTCATAGAAAGATTAAACAGTGAAGAGTTATAATGTGGGTGTGGCCTCTGTCAGCTTTTGAAATCAGTGCCATTTAAAGTATGTACTTTTTTAGTTTTATATGCTGCTTTTGCATTATAAATTAGACTTATTGCCTCTCTTAAATACTAGTTTAAATGGAAGTTCACAAAAAGGAGCTTTGTGGATGTGAAAAAGAAAACAAAAAATTATTAATACAGTGCATTTAAACAACTTCCAAAACTCCCTCATACAAATACAGTATATCCAAATACTCATGTCTAAATATTGGCATTTAATCTGATTAAAAATGAGCATCTTTTATCTATCAACGTTTGTGGTTTCAAATTTGTAGTTAATACATTAAACACACTCACACACACACACACAAACTCTGTATTAGTCATTGTGAGGAGGGGCTAATGTCATCTGAGAAGGCACGGAGTAATGCGGTGAATTCATACAATGGATCTACTCTTGCTTGTTGATGTCTGGCTGAGGTATTCTTTGGTATTCTAATAGAAGTCGGTGGGTCGTTGATTGAACAGTATCAGTGGGTGATTTATACATATTTACACCATGCTCAGAGAAGAAGTGAAACATGATTGCAGTGCCATTTCCCCTGGCTTGTAACTTCTCACAGGAGCTCTCTCCCTAATAAAAGAGTAGATTGGATTTCCCCCAGCAGTCCAGCTACTGCTTCTCCCTACATCTGCATTACTTTACTTTAAAATTGTCAGCTTTCTAGTTCATTGCAGGGTTCTGGATGTAGCTGTTCTCAATGCAAAGCACAATGAAGTGGTTTGAGCAGCTACGCGTGTGCTGCCCCAGCAGTCTGCCGGTCTGCAGAAGAGATGCCTGTCCCGTCACCGCCATGTCCCCCGTCCGCCAGGCCTCACAGTAGCTAGTTGTCATTCGGATGCCCATGGTATTCGAGCCGTGCCACACCAGTTTCTGAGGCCTTGAGTCATAATAACATACCATTTATTAATTTGTGTTTGTTCATAATATAAGAAATAATATTAAATTAGATTAATCTGAAAGGTTAAAATATATGTAGAAATGTAGAAATGTATTTTTCCCATTTCTTGAATCATTGTAACACAATTTATTAACATACATTTTGTTTTATTTACTGATATTTTGCTTTGTTGTGTGACAATAAAATGTGACTTATACACCAGTGTGACTTTGTTTTTTTTTTCTTAATGCAATTTTGACCAATTTTGCTTAATTTTCAGAAAATAGGGTGACTAAGATTAATCAATGCTGTAACATTCTTTCATTGTTCATTGATATATACCTAATATATTAAATATTGTAGCATATAGAACCTTACTCAAAGTGTTAGCAGACAAATTAATTCAATACACGCGTCTGAGAAAAGCAAAAGGAAAAAGCTGTTTACCAAGCTTGATCTGTCATGACATTTCGTCCATCAAAGGAATAAATCGGAGTAAGTGGATCAAAAACAGCCCCGTCACCAGAGAACACAGCCATCCAGCTGCCGAAAAGCACATCTCCCTAGAGAGGAAACACACAAAGCTAAATTTAGACAGCTAAACAGGCAAACTACATGTAATGAGAGCACACTGATCAAAAACACTTGATTAAAATCTACTGTTGCAAGCATGCTTCTTTACATACTTTGAGGTTCACCACTGGCAAGCCGAAGCGGTCCCCTTTCTTGACAATGCTGGAAAGGTCTTGTAGGTGAGAGGAGAGGAAAGCTCTGTAAGTGGATGTCAGGCCCCTGGCACGGGCTTGCTGGTAACACTGATAATCTGCCCCTCGGATTCCATGCATGTCCCCTGAGAATGGGGCATTGAGTGCCACCAGGTGCAACTGAGAAGATCAAAGGTCAAAGATCACATCAAAGTCCTCACCTTTTCATATCAATTATTTAGGAAGCAACAAGGTTAAGCAAGCCTTACCGCTGGCACTGAGTGTGCATTCTGTAGAAAAACATGGTAGTCTGGCAGGAAGCTCTTCAACTCCTGCAATAAACATTACATATTCACATCAGACATTAAGATACACTATACAACATTATAAATGAAATTACACTTTGATTCTAGAATACTCTAACAGTTCTCTTGCTTTCATAAATGGTAGCAGACGATCAAAGATTCTAAGACTATACTGGGGATATCGGTACCATATCGGTTATCGGCCTATATTAGATATTTTTTTAGATTTATTTTTGGTGTTTTTACGCCTTTATTTAGATAGGACAATAAGTGAACAGGAATCAAAGTGGGAGAGAGACAGAGAGAGAGGGGGATAGGATTAGGAAAGGTCTGCGAGTTGCGATTCTAATGGGGGAAGCCCAAAGCATAACGGCACTACATGCCGGCGCACTGCCAAGAGGCTATTGGCAGTGACAGATATTTTGTAATTTATCAGTATGATATTCGATATTTAATTGTTCATTCTCATTTTGATTAACTGTTCTATCATTTCATTTCCTTAAAGTTAATTTAAAATGTGAATTTTAACAGTAAATTTAATCTTTAGCAAATCTCAAATAGAATGTTTATTATTAATTAAAATTAAAACTATTAAAAATAATTTTTGGTCAATTAAACGACGTTGAAATAAAAATATTAGATGAAAAAATATTAACTTTAAAAAAACTGAAGTGATTTAAAGCTAATAAAAACCTAATAAAAATGACAAAATAGCATAAAATGACAAATCAAAATTAGAATAAAAGCTCAAAATATAAAAATAAGAGCTAAATCAAAACATTTATTAATGCTATAATAATACATAAATTATACTAAAATAACACTGATCTTAAAATGACTATTTTTCTTCATACTGTACATTGAACTATTGTGATGGCTAAATTCACTTGTAACATTTAAAATGACTGACTGTAAAATAGCATAGAATTTTAATATCAACTTTGTATTAGTTATCTGTGTAATAATTATAAGTTTATCGGTATCTCCCAAAATTTGAATATCGATAAATCCCCAGACTGCTGTATATGTATGACGCATAACGCACCTGGCTATGAACTCTAGGTACACTGCGGTCGCTGGGTCTGCTCAGGCCTTGTGACAAAGCAGATGAGGAGCTGTCTTGAGGAACTGGGATTAGCTCTCCTAGCTAACAACACAGTTACACATCAGAAAACATTTGAATAAGCAGACAACAATGAGCAAAGTTGCTCTGTTTACTTTTGTTTTTACGGGAAATGTGAAAGGTAGATACCTCAACTTTTTTCCAGCCCCCTCGTACCCTGATATAGAGTTCACTCTTGTCTATAACATATGCCAGAGTCCCTTCTGCAGCCTGACTGGTCTCTCTTATCAAGGTTTGGCTGTTTTTATATGTTCTCACCTGGGAAGGCAAAGTAAGCAGTCATAATCTAGACAAACACAAAAAATGCAAGGCGCATTTAATCTTTTATGAGCTCGCTGAGTTTTGTGCCATTTGACTTACAGGGTTTCCATGGCCAGGAGCACCAGGCGGCCCTGGAGGACCTGGAGGGCCAGGGAGATTCGCAGCTGAGACAGAAACAAGTAAAAGTGCATTGTTAAGTTGTTGATAAGAAGTTTTAAGCCCTGATAAAGTCATTTAAAATGACTCTGGAGAAAATCTGTTTAAGAATGCGCTCGGGCTAGTCATCTAAAGTTTGGAAAAGTTCTCTTTTTACAGTCATGATGAAGAAGGTATTTGTTGCTACCAGAGCCATATGCGGACGGAGTGCCTGGTGGTCCAGGAGGTCCTGGTGGCCCCTGTGGTCCTCGAATTCCATAGCCAGGTAGTCCTGGAGGGCCCGGGGGACCAGTGTCCCCAGGAGGACCAACAATAGAGTCACCTTTCGGTCCCTAAAACACAAAGCGTCACATTGGGGCTGGAATGTGAAAGGACACACTTTCACGTAATAAAATGTACTGTATTATAAGAAGGATAGTCTCAGTTTATGTCTTTTTTCAGATTACTTACCACAAGGCCTGTCCTCCCAGGCAGCCCTGGTGGGCCAGGCAAACCTGGATCCCCTTTTTCTCCCTTTTGCCCCTTGTAGCCATTATCACCTTTAGCACCCTTAGAGACACACACTCGACATTGTCAACAACAGCAATGGCAACCATAACATGACCAAAAAGGAACTGTAGCTGTTCTGATCGCTCAATGATACTCAGTAATGTCAAATTTGATACATTTTAACTCATTTTTTTGTCATCATCATCATTATGTATTTAAACATTTTTTGTGCTATTTTTCTCCATGAAAGCCCTTGTAGTCTCCTGAGGGTCCCAAGACAACAGTTTAAAAACCCTGTCACATAAGATGCATTCATGGCTTGTTGGAACATAAATATAAGATTATGACTAGTAAAAAGCATTCACATCCTCGTAATTACAACTTGTAAACTCTGAATTTAGTACCTCCTGACTGCTGCATTGCCATGCGAAACTCAACCTTGCAGCGGCAGCAGCAATAAAAAGTAGTTAAGTAGCTATCTCATAATGTTTCCATTTAATATTTCCACTAAATTACACAGATTTGTTTTGCCATTAATATAGCAAAAAAATGCATACATCCAAGTCAGGGGACTAAGTAGAATGTCAGAGTTGTCATGTAATAATTATGGTAATTACAACATAGCATGAATGCACCATTATACACAAGAGTGGGCGCAAACTTTTGTCCATTTTAAGTTTTAAGTGTGCTTATAGACTATACAAATGCTTAAGATATTTTTCACTTGATATGTGAGATACTGAACAAGTGCTTACCACATAACCATGAGGAAACAAAGGCACTGTGAAGAAAGAAAACAAAGATCATTGGTGAGGTCTAGTCACTGGGCCATATAGACACTTAATGCTATTTTTTTTATTTGTTTATATTCATTCATTCATTCATTCAGGGACAAGTAAAATTAATAATACATAAAAATCAATGTGAAATGTGCCAGATCTAGCCAGAGTGACCAATTTTAATCTGTAGTCCCAGGGCAGGTTGATGAAAAAAAATAAATAATCAATATATTAGTACAACATTTTATTACTAAAATCCCTATAAATGTTCACAATTTTGATTTGACAACCCATTTTTTTTTTTTTTTTTTAGATAAACCACAATGATTTTTATATATCTTTTAATTGTGACATGAGTCTATTGCATCCATGGGTTCCTCTAAAGGTAAAAGAAAACTGACTAAAATACTTCTTATCAGTGGTATATAACAATCACTCTTTGTACCTGTGTTCCTTCCTGTTATTTGATTTATGTACTCCTTAAATATGGGTGGAGCAAACCATTAAGATCCTTAAAATCCAACATTAAATTAGGTAATTTAATCAATTATATACAAATACAAGCACATGATTATAGTTAATTTCCCAAAATAAGGCATTTTTTATTATACCTGTAGTTCCTGGCAACCCAGGATTTCCCACATCACCCTTGTCCCCTTTGACTCCTAATGATGCTCTTCCATTGCCTGTTCCAATGGGAAAAATATCATGAAATATAAAATATTATAAAAAAAAATAGTTGAAAAGGCTGCTATGTTTAAGGTCTGCTGCATATACCTTGTTGTGAATTGTTGTTGTTGACCTGTAAGACAAAATTTTTTTTGTATAAAATTAGACAACATTTTGGACAGAACAGAAGTGATGATGAAAATATTGTCTGATATGAAATATTAAAAAGAATATGAATCCATGCCGGCTAATGTCAGCATATTCAGGAGTGAACGGTTTTGTTAGTGTGACATTTTAAAATGTACACAGCATGTAAAATCCCATAATACCATGAATTCACTGCTGAGCCCAACAAATGTTAGAGCTCATGCAACATGCTTTGGTGAGCTTAGGAGAGTGCCTCAGATGAGATGAGATGAGATACTGGGTTAAAAAACCATGGAGAAACACTCTTGAATTTGTAAATAACAGCATAACGCAGGCATTATTCAGATGCCAAATACATAATTAAATAAAATAAATAAAATATTCACTTTTGAAAAATGTAATTTAGATCTGTTTACAAATTAAACCTGTTCTATGCTGTTCTTAAGACCATGAACCCAGGAATTATCCAGAAGCACCTTAGAAAGCAAACTAGGCGGGGCTAGTGTATTAGGGGGAGGAACTGAGCCAGAAGGACATGCGCCACACCCAAAGCCAAACCACCAATCAGAGAATTTCACTCATTAACTTACTGGTATTTTGCAGTGTGGTCTAGGAGGAACTGGGAAAACTGTCTTTAGAGCAGAATCATTTCATGACTTTTGTAAAAATTGCATTTTAGGTTAAAGCACACTTTGATGCTCAATTTAATTTCCATACGCTGCAAATCTGATAAGAAGAGCAAACTTACTCCATTGAGACCAATTACTCGTCCTGGTGGCCCTGGAGGTCCAGGTGGACCCGGTGGACCCTTGAATACAGGTAAGCCATTTTATTTAATTAGATTTAAAGATATGAAACATAATGGAAGCATCATGTCACATAGAACAAAAAAAAATTTAACTTACAGGGGGACCACTAGAATCTCCCTTGTCCCCTTTCCTTCCAGCTATTCCAGCCCGGCCCTGAAAGAAATTTGAGGGGGTTAGTGGAAATAAGCATTTATTAAACGGTGAGACTGTAAATAAACAGACAAAATTTTTTTTTTTTTTACCGGTCGACCAGGAAGTCCATATTCTCCTTTTTGTCCAGGCAGTCCAATCGGACCCTAAAGATCAAAGAAAAACATACATATTCTTCGATTGTAGTATTATGCATGCATACTTCAGTTTTTGTTTGAGAGATGCATCTTACCACAATCCCAGGACGTCCAGAGAGGCCGATGTCTCCCTGCAAAGTACAACGATGTCAATGTCAGACCACTGAGTGACAACAAAAAAGTTCAAGCTCAAAAGTAGAGTTCAACCTTCATTCCCTTTGGTCCTCTGGGTCCTCTCAGGCCTGGTATTACAGAGCCATCAGCAGCTATAGATACACCTGGCTCCCCCTTTTCTCCCTATCAGACAATACAACAAATGATATTCCATAAAATGTTACTTTATATATAGTAGTTATAATATAGTATGTCATATATGAGTAATGGCTGAAACATCTACTTCCATTAAAGGTGCTGTAAGCAATTTCAGCTATTTTACTAGGTTCTGCTAACCTGAACGCATAAGAGAGAGAGAGTGGGCCTCTCTTTGGCAGTGTTTAGAGTTTCTGGCCTGTCACAGAGTCCTCAGGAGACCTATTTCAATGATCTCTGAGTTGGTAAGAACATTTTGTGTGGTTTCCAAAAATAGCTTGGAGCACCTTTACAGGAAGCAATCAGATGTGACAGCTAAATTACAGCGGTAAAGACAGCAACTCAGATTTATGAATACTTGAAAATAAAATGAGCCCTCATTAGGAAATTTGTCATGTCAATCGTGAGGTAATGATGGGATAGTTTGTGCCGCATTATGCGCAACAGGTTATTTCTGATCGTGATTTAAACCCATACCTTCAGTCCTGGAGGTCCTTGAATGCCAGGAAACCCAATTTCACCTTTTGGTCCTCTTGGGCCCTGAGCATTACAACATTCAAGCAAGTTATTTCCACCATTATAATGGTTTATTTGCTCGTTTATAACCCCAAAAACCAGAGTAAGCCCATTAAAAGCTCTACACGAAATCATATGAAATTTAAAAGAATAAGTTCAGCTTAGCCAGAGGCAATTTTAATTACCAGAAAAATTTACTTCCATTTGTTCCTCCTTTTCTTTAAAAAAAAAGCAAAAATCAAGGTTACAGTAAGGCTGTCACGGTGTACACACGAGGGAGGACACAGGAACAAGCGGACGAGGATTAAACTCAAATGATAGTCTTTAATGGACATCAGGGCAAGACAAGGCAGACATCGACAGGCACACCGGGGAGTAACGAGTAAACCAGATGACACGAAACTGAACAGGCATGAACTAATATACACTGGCTAACGAGACAAACACAGCTGAACAGAATAAACCAATAATCACATTAAACAAGGACAGGAAACAAACCAAATAAGGGCACAAGAGGCGGGAACACATGACCCACACACGCAACAGAACCCTGACAAAGGCAATCAAGCGTAGCGTTAGTTCTGGCAGGTCACCTTAGTCAAGCTTGCATCAGCTGACTCTCAGCTGATCCCCAACTACCTATAGGAATACGACACCTATCTAAGCATCCATATATAAGGTTCACAGTATTATCAGCAGTTTTTGCATTGCTCAATAGCTAATTACCCTCCTCCATCCCCAACTCTTCCTCTGTCAGTCAGGATCCAGCTTTTGATTCTCTTTTGAATCAGACTAATTCTAAAATGTGCACATAAAATTACTGAACTTTAACAAATCTGCAATACTTTTGTTGGTTCTGTTTACCCTGGGGGGTTATCGCTGCCCTCCCTGCTCTCATCCATGCTAGGCTGCATGGATGCGCAGGGAGTTCTTGCCCAGAACAGAACCATACCGCCAATCCAAACTGTATGCTAATTGTCAATCATCTTTGACGATAGTGGTCCTGACAGAACTTACAATGGATATGAATGGGGCTAATTAGCAAAGTGGATTAGTTTATCCAATCAGTTTATATCCACTTTTCATCGCCACAACAGCGCAACACTGTAAACCATCTTTACAGCTCATTACGGATGCAACGCAGAATTGATAAGTGCTTCTATAAGTTTAGTAACTTCACATTTATGCTTTTTAATACTCCAAAAACTCCATTCACTTCTACTGTGAGTGCGTCAATGTAACACTTGTTTTTTTGAAGACAAGGGAAGTGATTGAACTCGGAATCTTCCTTTAATAGTGGTTTCTACCATAGAATTTTGAGGAGAGAAAAATGTACCAACCACCAAATTATGGATTATTATTTCATGACACTGTAAGGTAAACTGGCAAATTCATACACAGATAGATCATATGATAAGACTGAACCCAGTAAAAGCACTATGAAGATGGGTCAGGCCATCTCAAGTGGTCCAAAAATTGTAAACTTGGTTGCCTGACCATTTATTGACTGATTACATACCTATGCATATCGGGACTGCAAAATTTATTGCATAGTGGTATTGCAAAACCACCATTTTTAATTTTTATTTTACTTGGTTATCCAGAGTGTCTGTCTTTAAAACCAAAAATGGTCAAACAATCTCCGTAGGACCACTCAGCAACTTAATTGAATGAGCTGAACAGCTTAACATAAGTATATGATCTTGAAATAGTTTTAAATGTAAAAAGCAGACAGAAAATGAATGGCATTCTTACAGGGAATCCTGCTCTGCCAGGCAACCCTTCAGGGCCCTGCAACATGCACGACACACACACACACACACACACACACACACAGAGAGAGAGAAGCAAGCGAAAAATCATCATCAGTGACATAGATGCGATGCATGATCAAAGAACAAACCCATTCCAGATCATGTGGAAATGCCATTAGCAGTATTGTGCTGTGAGGGGTGGGAAAGATCTCGCAGATTTCTGTATCCTTAGAGCTGCGATTGCTCCTGGACACATTTCTTGCAAAATTTAGTTTAAAAGCTGATGTTTATACTATCCATGTTAAACATGCTGCATCTTAAAAAGCTTTTGAGGGGAAAACAGTGAGCTGTTTTACGTACCATAGGGCCTGGAGGTCCTCTGACCTTAGTGAGGTTCAGTTTGGCTGCAGTGTCACTAAGAAGGAGCTGGAGGAAACAATCAGGAAAAAATGTTCAATTTTTGAACATCAAATCAAAAATCATATAGCAGCAAAGCAGGTTACCAGACTTTATACTTACATCCTGTAAGTTAATGGTTGGTCCAGGCGGGCCAGGGGGACCGGGAGGCCCTGTGATGCTTAGTCCATCACGACCTCGCTCACCCTAAGTCACAATTAATATAGCAATTTACAGCATGTTCTACACACAAAATGAAATTTGTCTCATACAGTGTGCTTTTGGCTTGAGATGAATACCATCATGCATTATTCATCACTTGGTGTGAATAATGTGGGTCATAACTACACACGACTGCTCAAAATATTCTTAGATAAACAATATAATACCTTCTCTCCTGGACTGCCCTTGTCCCCCTTTGGCCCCTGTTTACAGTAAGGTAACAACATTAAACATTTATTGTGCCACAGCTACTAAAGTCATTTTTTTATCATTTGCACGCTACATAAAAATTGACCCATCACTTGGTAGAATACATACTTAGTATTCAGTATTTCAGTACCATTTGAAACATATACAGTATAATCTCTTTTCAGAGTACTCCAAGAATGCAAGAAACCGAAGACTGACCCTGGCACCTGGTAAACCAGCTAATCCTGGTATTCCATCCTGTCCTGGCGATCCTGGTTCACCCTGGATAGAGAAGAGACATGGATCAGGAAACATTTTAATCCCTATTCGGATGGTAACTGTTTCTCATTGGAATCCAGAAGTCATTTTGTAAATCCTTTTTGACCACTGCCAAGCACCACATGGTTAAACATGAGAATTTGCATGTGTTTTAAAAATGGACACCTTCATTACTGAAATGAAAATACTGTAAACCACATTTGAAATAGGCATTTATTATGGCAGCAACAAATATGCAGGGGAGTTAAAATAAAAATAAAAATGCATTTTCTATGGATTATTTTCATTTTATCTTCCATGTCTTTTTTTCCACTCAAAATATGTTTAAAAAATTCTATACATAAAAAATATGAACCAAGTAGCCAGGTCTTATATAAATAATAGGATGTATTAATGTATTTCTACTCAATTCTGCATTTTAAAAAAGACAACTATCATTTTGAGATTGAAATGCATCACAGAAAACAATTTAAACCAATAGTGTATCCACTTTCCAATATTAAAATAGGATATTTAAATCAGTGATACTTAAATTTGATGTTATTTTCCTATTATTAAATTAAATATTACTGTAATAATTGTCCAAGCAACACGTGACTGATCATTTGAGAAGAGCATTTCTGGGTTCGTGGAATCACAAACTTACACCTAGAACATGTAGTTATCTTCATCCATATGCATACATTTTATTACTGAGGAGCCAATCAGATTTATTTTACAGACATTAACGTGACAAACAATTACTGTCTGAATAGGGCTATTGTGAAATAAAAATTATTTGAGTTTAGAAGGTATTATGTAGCTATTTAGTGTGACTATAGTGTAATTTGACAAACCTTTACAGACAAACCGGGGGCTCCATCAGCACCAGGAAGTCCCTACAAAAAGGAAACAGAGCAGGCATGTTAATAAAATATAATATGTTGTTAATTTACCTACACACAAACACATCAAACTATTACATTGGAATTAATGAATGAATTAATCAATCAATCATTTAAATATAAGTAGTTTAGCCATAAATCAACTTTATTTTAATTCTACTTTTTTGATAATCAAAGGACTAAGTACAATAAAATTCATGCTTAATATTTCAGAGGATAAACACACCTGAGGTCCTGGTGGGCCAGGCAGACCAGGAGGCCCCTTAAAAAAAAAAACCTCAGATTTGGTCCATTCAACAAACAAATTTTGTGTGCACAAAGAAAATGAACTCCGGCCGATGTAGCATGCAATGACACATTCAAGGTTAAAGAAAGTTATGTGAATGGAATTTGAGGATGACATAATAGTAGTGATGCTTTTGTACACTCACAAGATAGCCTTTTGAAATTCCAGCTCCAAGAAACAATCCGCTTTCACCAGAACCCTCCAAATCCTGTCGGAATAAAACATCCCCTGTCCTTAGACATAAGTATAGAAGCAAAACCCACTCAAAAGCTTAAGAAAAAATAATTAAGCTCTGAATGGATGAAATGGTGTGCTGACCCTGAAAAGTGATGTTTGGAGAGTTTCTACCTCAAAGAATCAATATCTCAATATCTCAAAACCAATACAGCTCTCTTTTTGATTTACTTATTAAACTAAAATGATCGACTTTGAAAATTAAAACAATTTCATAACCAAGAATAAACTGGAACACTTGAATTGTCCTGTTCATGTCATGTGAATTTAGTCCGTTTTGCTTTGGCCTTCGATGTGGAGCACATTTTCCAATAATCATCCCCTAAGTACAGGACCTACAAACCTGGGCAAACCTGACCTGTATTTATGGCTAGGTTTTCAAGAAACATTTGAGATCTGATTATCCATGTACCATTATGTTTTAGATGAACCAGTAGCATAGTCTGTTGTTGACCATAACTTTCTGTATTTAGAATGTGAAATCTCAAAAAGGTGGTTAGCCACTAATGAGTCTTTAAAAACAGAAAAATACTTTGGTGATATCTATTGTTAAATTGATGACTATCAGTTAGGATTTTTCAGACCTTCAAAGTGTCCATCATTAAGTTATTGCTTAAATGTCCTGGTGGGCCAGGAGGGCCAGGAGGGCCAGGAATGCCAGGTGGTCCAGGTACACCCCTCGGTCCCATAGGACCAATAAGGCCAGGGTCACCATTTTCACCCTTAAGAAGAATGAAACAAAAAAAGCACAGAACTTGCATTAGCAACTTAAACCTGTTGCGACGTCTGTGTGAAATTCCTCATTCGATATTCCTGATTGCATAGATTTCTATTAAAATGCCTAGATTTCGTCCAGGAAAAATTAGTCAAACAATGTTAAATGTGACCCCACCATTATGCATCATAAACGGTTATAAACATGATACCTTAGGTCCAGAGGGCCCTCTCATTCCTTGTTCACCCTGTGAAAGAAAATCCACATTTTTAAGCATAACAAAACATTTTTATATGACACTGAGAGAGTTCTTTCTTCAAGATGAGGTCATTTTTATACCTTTGCTCCTTTGGGACCCTGTTGTCCAGTTAAGCCATCCGGACCAGGAAGCCCCTTTAAAGGTCAAACACATTAAAACGCCTGCTTATGACATGTTTCAATACCATAACACATTATAAAAGTCAGCATCTAGTATACAGACAAACTACATTAAAAATAGTATACATGTTTTCATTGTGTCTTGATATGTTTATATACAGCGGTTGGACAAAATAATGTGAACATCTGGGAAATAGGCAATATTTCATTATTATGGTGTTTTACCACCATTAGCGAAATAGTCTCTTGCTGAATATTGTCTATAAAAATATCTGCCAGTTGCTTTAGAGATCCTGAAGAATGGAATGTGCTTCTCACTTATCTGTCCTAAACTGCTCACAGTGGATTGGTAAAAGTCAAGTCAGGTGATTTGTCTGGCCAGTGCAGATGTTAAAGTTAATCTCGGTGAAAAATGTTATGACCCGGTTTTTTTTTTTTTTTTGCATTTTCACATTGGTATCTGTGATTAAAGTTTTAGCAATTGCAGCTCTTTCATGGATGCTGGCTTTGTGAAGTTGTGGAAAGGGCTGAATACTTGCTGTCACTTTGGTCTTTTTAGACCAAGCCTTCTCAGTGCTTACATGTCCCCATTATTCTCTTTCAGTTTTCACCCACTTTTCTTCTTCATGGATGAAGTCTTGCCATGCTTTGTGCGCTGAGTCATAATCAAAAAGACTCTTGCTCTTAAAACACCCAACAAATGGACTGGCTAGGTTACACACACTCTTGCTAAACAGGCTTCCATGATTTATTCTTGTTGAACGTCTGAAAAGTCCATTTCACCCATGGCTTTTACTAAACACTACTGAACAAAACTACTACACTGAGATACAAACTAGAAAAGAAAACAAGGAAAAGAAAAAAAACAGAAAGATAATTGCAACATTTGTTTGATTTTTTTTCAAAAGAAGTCTACACAAATTATATTAATCCCTATAATAACGGGCGTTCACATTATTTTGTCTAATCCCAGTAGATAATTATGTTGTGTCTCAACATAATATTAAAACTGCCATTGCTGTTAGTACAAGCAGACAGTTCAAAATAAAAAGACAGATTTTCTCCAACATTCAGAAAAAGGCAGCACAGTTTCAAGCTGTCCTGAAATGCGTGTGTTCATCTCCTTTCAACCTGTGCTGTTGTTTTACTTTCAAACTGCATAACTGCAACTACAACTTTGTTCTATGTTTGTTTGTATACCTGTACTATGAAATCTGTACTCCCACATAAACTGAAACCCATCAAAAAAGATATCTAACAGCTTCTAAAGTATCTAACAACCCTCTATTAGCTATATGTAAGGGGTAAAGTATGATGTAAAGCCATAGCAAGTATTTGATTGAGAAAATCCATGCAAAAATATAACAATGTAAACTAGTCCAAATCTTAGTTTGCATTCAGGCAAATGTCGACAAGCAGATATTGTTGGAGAGAAAATGCTGTCTTTTCCAACCTACTGGTTCAGTGACCTGAATGGACCAGGGCAATGCCTGTCCTTTACCAAAACCTGAGCCAAACCCAGAGTCAGTGCCAGACCCACTAAACCAGTCCTCAAATAGCTGGGCAATCGAGAGAAGGAAAGAAGATAACATGAATGAGCCAAAAGCCATGATACAACCATCACTTAGCAACACTGGGAAATCTTAACAAGTGCTTGATGGGGAATGAATAATTTATTTGCTCGTCTGAGTTACTTATTTTGTCTGAGTTACTTATTTTTATCTGATTTATTCATTTTACATAGCTTCATTTCAAGTCGTCTGAGTGCATTAGACGTCATATGTAATATGTAATATGAAATGACAGGGCCAACAGGAAAAGCAGATGTGATATGAATTGTAATGAAATGTAAACTGAGCCTCTCTTCAGCAGCTGATTTAACTGAAGAGAGAACATACTCACATGAAGTCCAGGTTGCCCATCTCTGCCATCCTTGCCAGGGGCGCCTGGTGGTCCAGGCAGCAAACCCCCCAAGGGGCCGTTAGGACCAGGTGGGCCAGGTTTCCCTGGAGGCCCTGGAGGACCAGGTGGACCCTAGAATATGACATTATCATTTATAGTGAAATACATTGACAACCTGAATGTTAAATGCCATTAAAAACAGTATGAACCGTGAGAATGTTATCAAAACACGGGCAGATTTACTCACTCTAAGACGTTCTGTATCAATGTCAACATCTTCAAATCCAGAGCCAAGAGCATCAAAACCATACTGTCATTAAAAATGGAGATATGTTCTTAATAAACAGAATGCACAGCATGTACAGTTTGAGCTGAATTACATAAGTTTCATAACTGACAAATTTTGCAACATTGACACGGTTATTGAACGTAACTGAGCTCACTCAAGATTAATAACACTATTGTCTTTTTAGAGATGCTTTACAGCAGAATTTGAATTTATAAACTGCTATTTAAATAAAGGTGACTTGACTTGATACATCTGATTTACAGTAGCCAATCAGTGCAGTTACAAATCCCCCTCCCCCCCCAATATGAAGTAATACTTAAAGCCACAAGCCACACAGTTTGTGCAATATACTTACTGGAACTGTAATTGGTTTGGATAGCCCTGGTGGTCCGGGAGGCCCTGGTGGACCAGGCAGACCAACCCCAGGATCACCCTAAAAGAGTTAAATAGGATGAAATACAAGCTTTTGCTTTTGAGCTTGAAAAAAAAAAGCAACACAACAGGCCAGATGTTCTCGCTGTACTGAGGCATTGTGGATAATCACACGTTTGGGAGGTAGCTCAACATTATCCCTCACCTTTTCTCCTTTGACTCCAGATTCTCCAGGTAATCCTGTAAGTCCTGGAGGTCCTCTCTGCCCCTGCATTAAAGAGACATTGTATTAAGATCAGCAGAGACAGATGTAAACATGAAGCCATGAAATTCTATTACATTCTATCCTCATTATTTTCAACTTGAAAGTAAATTATTTCTTCTGAATCTTCTGATTCTTTAGCTGCTGTAGGTAAAGGTAAATAACTAGTAAAATAACGTGTGTAGTGCAGTAACATGCTACAAACCAGTGTGTTTATGATTGTGATAATTAAAATGATATAACAAATACCTGTTTGAAACATAAAGCAGCATAACTGACCGTTTTTGTACAGCTAATATAACTGGAAGTGGCTGACTCCGGAAGCATATTCAAGTTAAAAATGGCCATGCCTGCTCTTAAAAACAGTGTGGACTAAACTCAGATTCTGCAAATTAGACATAAAATGGGGTGTGAATAGCCAGATATTGTGCAATACAAAACTATCAAGGTACAAGGGAGAAAATAAGAAATTTTTCTACAAATTTTTTTTCCTTGTTTTTTTTTAAATACAAATTTCATTTGATTTAGTTCACAAATTGCAGGAATCAAGTCTTACTTTTCTTCAATTTAATGTAAGAAGACTAAAAAGGAACCTGTGTGTTCTATTTGAATGTCATCTGGTCATCTCCGAGCACTGCTGAGGTCATTTTTGGTAGCACTTTAATGACAGTCCTGTTCTTCAAGTACATGTCTACATACTATGTACTTTTTATAGTAATTACAATAATTGGGTAATAACTACTGTAGGTACTAACCCTGAACTTACCCGTAAAACCTAACACTAACCCACAGGAAGTACAATGTAGGTACAGATAATGTGTCTCTTATTTTGAGTTCTACCAGAAAGGATTATACAATTAGCAATTGTAATATGTGCACAATAATGTTGATGTATCAACTGAACTTTGTGCAACACTGTACTGAATGTACTGTCCTTCATCTGTACACATACTAGTATTTTAAAACTGTCCATATGCAAGCAAATTATTACTCACTGGTTTTCCTTCTTCACCTTTGCGTCCCTGCAAAACATAGGCAAGAGATTAAAAAAATTCTAGTTCACTCAGTCTATACTGCTAGGACATGAAATGGTCTATAGTACTATGTTTATAGATAAATGGTTAGACATAGTCTCAAAAAGAATAAGAAGAAGCAGCACATTCAATATTGTAATCATCATGAGGAAATAATCATACAGGTTGTCCATCTTTCCCTGGTCTGCCTTGTCTTCCTGGTGGACCCATTGGACCTTGAGGGCCTCTCTGTCCAGGCTGACCTGAATGTGTGGGTGGGAGAGATGGTCCAGGAGGTCCGGGGAGTCCTGGGGGGCCTGCAGGTCCAGGCTCTCCACGCTCCCCTTTTTGACCTTGGCCGGAACCCTAAGACAGTTCAAGAGATACTATAATTCTATAACTGAGCATGCAAGATTATTACGTCATTTTAACCATACTGCAAGAGCATAATGCAATAGCAGAAGTCAGTTAATTCAAAAATAAGTATCCTTTTTTGTTACAACAGGAAATAAAGTGTAATACTTACATCCCCTGTACTCTCTCCTGTTTCATCTGTTTTGTAAGTCCCTGAAAGGATTAACAACCAATATTAATATTAATCTGCTGAAATACTACAATCTAGATAATCAACATTCACGAAATAGGTAAAATAAAGCTTTTTTTTTTTTTTGTTTTAATTAAAGAATGTCCTCACCTCTAAGGAGCCTTTCGTCTATAGGGGTCACACGTCCTGAAAACTCCCCTTCGTCCATGTCAGGTGACACAGTGGGCGGAGCTTGGACAGGATAGGTGGGTCTATGTGTCTGCCAGCAATAATACATCAACTGATTACATTCTTACAAAATATATTAGCTATAATAATATAAACTACACATCTGAATCTATTGATTATGATTATTTGTTGCCGTGGTTTAAAAACTTCAGTATTTTATTAAACGTTTTAAAGGTAAAGTGTGTAATTAGAAGTGGCACCACACAGAATAGCAGGTTTCTAAACACTACCACTCCTATCCGACCCACGTCCTCCATTGTTAGGACAAACTTGGTTGAGTTGAGAGTTAACATGGTAGATTGCTCAAACCAGAGCTCCCAACCTTGTTTGTCAACTGAACTCCTATGTCCTATTTTTTTTTTCTTGAAGTGCCCTCTGATATTTAAAGTAACAATGAAATATAATGCATTTTCACAACAACTTTACAAATTGCTATTTGGATATCATTGCAATAACTTATTTAATCATTTTGATCATTTAATAATATTTATAGTTTTGATTCTGAACACTTAACACTTAAAAAATTATACATTTCTGTTACATTAACATGGGACTGTAGAAACTGGTGAATCCCTGGCTAGGAAACAATTTGTCTTGGTTCACTCCTGTCACGAATTGCAATGCATTACATCACAGCAGCTTTGCAACTGGTTTTCATGTCTCTTGTGACCAATCCCTTCCATTACATGTTTTAGAGAGCCATTTTTGAATATATATTTAAATGTAAAGCTATCATATTGCCTCAGAGTGTTATATACTGTATATAGTGCATTTTTTGGGAGCCCAGCAACTCCCTTCCCCATTCATTTTCTTTAGAAGGAGCATTCTTCAAAAACATTTCTGTGTTCCAAGCAAGAAAGCAAAACATACAGTTCATTTTTCGGTGAACTATCTCTTTAGCATTAAAAAGGCCTCTCTTCACATTTAAAGTGCACTAGGAAAGTAAAACAGCAATATTTTTGGATCAGTGTTGATACATAAGTGATGTTCTTTCTGTCATGTGTTTCTGTGAGAGAACAGAAGATTTAAACCCTTTTGATTCCTCTGAATATTGTAACTAAACGCAACTCTCTAGAGGGAGAATGAATCGCTTTGCTTCCTGTTTGACAAAGATAAAAAAAGCATAATGTCAACAAAGAAATAATTACATTGACTACAAACAAGCACATAACAAGACAAACAAATATGAAAATGATTTCTTCTTTCATGCTCATCTATTCATTTGTCAATGTTATGCATTTGTGCAGATAATTTAAAAAATGTCAAAAATTAATTCAAGATCTGAAAACACTTTATATAAATCCTGTATATATGATAATTATAAAGTTATTCATACACTACCAGTCAAATGTTTGGGGTCAGTAAGATTTGTATATGTTTTAACACTGTTTATTCCTGTGATGGCATACTTCAGTAATCAGTGTCACATGATCCTTCAGAAATAATTGTAATATGCTGATTTACTGCTTAAGAAATATTGAAAACAGTTGTGCTGCTTAATTATTGTGGAAACTGACTTTTTTCAGGATTGTTTGATGAATAACAACATTTTTATAATATTTTTTTTGTATCAGTATAATACTTTTGATCAATTTAATGCATTCTTTCAAAAACAAAAATAAAACAATAATAAATAAATAAATAAATAAATAACAACAATTCTGAACAGTATCCTTATAACACATATAATCTGTAAATGGTATAATGGTCCTGGATAATGTATGGCTTTAATAAATGGCACATTTTAAAACAATTAGACACATTTACATGGCAAAACTATTGATATTTATAACTATAACCTGATATTTATTCAGGTTAATAGAAATGTAATGTAATATGTGCAAGGAAGTGCTTCTGTCAAACCTTTTCTTTGTCTTTTCTCACATTTGTCTGACCGGAAGTTACTTGTCTCCCATGTTGTTCTTCATCATCATAATCACCATCACCACTTCTGTCCCCGGAGGCCTGCAACTGCAAAACATCACGAGCGTCACGAGCAACTCCACCACAAGAGGGAGTGCCAGCCATATTACAACCATACCCAAATATACATTTTGCTTTCAATCTACTATGACAAACTTGCCTCTATAAAACGGCTAAGGACAGTGTAATAATATTCTGAGGCAAATAACACAAACAGGACCGAGAGAGTAATGAAAATGTGCTCACGCTGGGGTCATCTTCCTCACACTGCTCTTCCGCTGCCCTAGGGTCCGGTTTTATTACCAGCTGTTGAATAGACCCCTGACAGAATGAGAAAGAAATAGTAAGAGAAAGAAAAGGTTTAGCTGTTTAGCCATTTAAAACAAAATCAAATTGTTTGTGTACAAGATTGCTGTGTATTATTTGCAGAATGCCAAGTGGTTAATCACACTGCAATCATGTTCATACACAAGTGCTGCCTGGAGCTGTAAACTGCTGTCAGGAGGAGATCTGTTCTGTTATTTTCATTCTAACAGCAGTAGACAGCGTTCAAGAGTACAGCAACACAGATTCTTCCAGCGCTCAGTGATGTGCCAGAAACGCTTAAGGGAAGGTAATAAATTTTGTACAATTATCAGCAGGCTTTCAGATGAACCACCTCCTGCTTTACTCATTAGGATTTAATGGGTTCTTTTAGCCACGCTTTCATTCAAGTACAGCTGGGATTTATGATGGCCATCAGCTACTTTCATTATTAAAGGCATTAAGAAACGTCCTAGTCCAAACAACCATAAAACAATGACAAGCAAAACTCAATTAGAACCATTACAGATAACACATATTAACACAATAACTTTCATCGGTATTACCTCTGAAGGGAGACGTGAAAGAACAAAAGCTCAACAACAAAACTGACTTGTGCCTTTACAAGAGAATACAACAGTAATTGCAAGTCTGAACCTGGGACCTGTGGGGTTTTAGCCAGGTCTAAAAGTAGAATTATTTCTCTCTGTTAGTGTACAGTATGTGAGAGTTTCATTGTTAGTTGCTTCTCTTTCCTTGAAGGAGGCCCATCCAGCATTATGCCACTTAACACAAAGGATTCGACCTTCTTCAAGTCTTCTCCATGACAACAAGCCTCCCTAAACACAACACACCAACACATGGGACACAAAAGCTCCTCAGTTGGAATTGTTCATATGCGGCAGAGGACAAAGTCAGAATCAAAACTTTTTAAAATAAATTTAGGTAAGTGGGTGTAGTGGGTGGGTAGAATGTAAATGTGAATAAATTAGGGAACAATTCATTTATAGTCAACTAATGATTTTTTAAGGTAATGTGTTATCTCATTTTATATGTAATAAAATATTTTAAACATTAAAAACATTGGTATGCATTAATAACTGGTTTGTCATAATTATGACTTCTTATCTCACAATTTTTGACATTTTATTTCCTAACTATGCCTTTTTCATAATTTCAACTTAAGTACTAAATCAGATTTTTTATGTCATTTTTTTTATTTAATAAATCATGATTTTTATTCTTATATGTATAAAAATAAAACACTAAAATCTAAAAGTGAATTTAGGCATCACAACATTATAATGTATAGTATGAGAAATTGATATTTAACATGAGATTTCCTAAAGATTAAATTTAACAGTATCATTAATGTTTTTAAACATTCACTTTAAGCGAAGGCAATCTAAACACAAAAAAATGAGAAAATGAGAATGCATAATTCAATATCAACTGATGCCAATCAGTTGAAATGTAATGTCAATATTCCATCCATGTCAGTTTATAATCACAGTAAACATTATCAGAATGAAAGCACACTGCTTTTTTGAACAGTTTGTACTTGTTCACTCTTACTTTGCTCCATGCAGGTAGCTGTGAATAACCTTGAGCAACTTTTGATCATGGATCAATTATAAATGATAAAAATGTCAAGGTGGATGTGAATTTCAATGTGAGCCAGTCAATTTACTGAAGGTATATGTTCAAGGCCCCAGGCACACATAAATCACTTCATCTCATCAATAAATGCACAGCACCTGAAAACAAAGGTAAATATGAATACAAAGATGATACTTTTCAATGCGGTTTCAGCTTTTCTTTTACATTCCGTTCTGTTTCGTGAGGTGTTTAAACTTTGATATATGATAAAGCCCATTAGGAAAAAGTTTTTGAGATTTGAAAAAATGTAAAATGATGACCTACCACAAATCTCTCCAGGCCAGTACTGCCCGCATTTGCCACGAAGATACCCGAGCCTTGTTTAAAGCTGAGGGGCTGCTGGCTTCTCTTCAGGGGGGCACTGTGGTACTCCTCACAATCCATATAGAGCCGAACCTCCTCATGCTCGACCGTCAGCGTAAAGCGGTTCCACTGCTGTGTCATATCAGGCACTTTAAAGGAAGCCACCTCCATGGTGTCTGCAAGCCCTGGCTCGCTGTAATACAGTACTATCCTCTGGGTCTTATCCTCCACGGGCGTCAGGGCCAAGCCCAGGTGGACGATCCTCTGGGAGGGATCTGTGATGGCAAACAGAACCCCTCCTCGAGAGTTGGAGGGCTTGACGGTGACAATAATGGCAAAGTCTATGAAGAAGGGCTCAGGTACAAAGGATTGGGTCAGTCGACCTACATTAGCATTAGGCCCAAAATTGTAAGCAGGGAAACCTTCGTAGCCAGTGATGAAGGACACAGATGGAGGAAGAGGAACACCAACTAATTCAGTCAGGACTAAGTGACCCTTGGACCCTCGCTCTGAAAGAAAACACCCAGTAACAGGGGGAATCATTAAAATGAAGGACAATATACAGCCCCAAAATCCCACATTTATGAAAACATGTCTCTCCTAATAATACATGAGCATACAGTCTAAAAACGTTTGAACAAGACAAAAGTGTTGCGATGAAGATCAGAAACAGGGTTCTTCACACAGATTTTTTCATGTTTATAAAAAATAAATAATCTATTTGTTTCAATTCATGTTTATTAAAGAAAAAAAAGAGTTAAACTCAAGGCAAACTTCCATCATAAAGGAATATTAAAGAAGCCCATATGAATCATGCTCTATATTCCAAGACTTCTGAAAACATAAAATGATTAATATGAGAAACAAGACAGAAAATTGTGATTCATTGGTAATTTCCCCCTCCTTAATACAGTATGTTCAAAAAACAAAGAACTTAAAAAACTTACATTATATGGCTTCAGATGACTCATAACTTTGGAATACGAGTTAGATGGACAGCTTTTATGATTTTTTTCATGGTATTATTGAACCGAATTTTCATTGAACTGTTTCACTAAACTGTTTCATTTCAGTTTCAATGAAATGTGACAGAATTTTTTCAGAAAAATCAAACGGGCTTGAAAATCATACAGGTTTCAGGTTTCATTTAACGCCTTAAGTATATTTCAATAACATGGTGTTCGATGCATCATACAGCCTCTTTGCAAAGATTTTGAAAGCACTTTTCACTTTTACTAGAGCTAAAATCGAGCAATTTATCTTTTGCATCTCCTGTTTCATAGTATTATTAGGACGACAGTAAAACATTCCCATTAGTTCATGCCAATGTCAATGCCAAAGACTCCTCAAATTGACAACATTCAGAAAAAGCCTAATTGCTGTTTCAATCTGATAAAACTGAGGTAACATGCCAAATAAACAGCATTACAGGGCTGCAGGGCTTCTAGCAAATTCTGTATGTCTGACAACAAAGAGTTTCATAACTCAGCTAAGCATTCAGTACAGCAGAGAAGATTCTCTTCATATAAAATTAATTATAGGTCAAAGCAGGTTGTGCTGAAAATACACAACTAATTTTCTTAAGGATTAGAAAAACGAATTACTACAGTATAGTATACTGCATTTCACATTCAAATGCCACGAAGAGACAAATAGTAAAAGTGCATGAGTGTATAATACATCTCTCTAGTTGGTTCATTACAAAAAAATATTTCAAGGAAACTAAATACATGTATAGTCAATGAGGACGTTTGTGTCTTCACCAATGAAAATGGCTTTTCACCAAAGGTTCAAAACTTTCTCTTCAGCCTCATCTCTCATTCTGACCAACACTCATATCACATTCGAATGCACTGAAGAGAAAATTGCTTCAGCGACTGCAAGAAGTAATGGGATGAATGAGATATCAATTAAGAAACACATTTGGACCCCAGGGTTAATTTCACAATCTTTGTGGCTGTAATCAGCAGGTGGACCTGCAATTGATGCTCCATCAGCGACCCCAATTTCCCAAAAACCTCCTGCTCCTAATCCTATTACTATAATATCATGTGATAGGGATTTAGCGTTATTCTCAGAGAAAAGTGGGCTTACTAAACACCACCAGGCTGATCTCTTTCACACAACGGCATAGTGCAATTAGAAACCATTCAAAGTTAAGCTGCACTTTAATATCTGCTAGCCTCATGGGTGAACCATAATCTCAGTAATGATCCAAACACACAGCCAAACCCAAATGACATTTGGAAAAGTTAAAACTAATAAGACTATAATGATACACATCTTACGTATGCAAATCTCTCCTGCTGGAAAAATATATGGCAACACTAATTTCGATAGTCCACTTTAGACATTCTGCTGACAATAAGAAGCTTTGCAGCTACATGTCAACTTATTCTACTCACTGATAAAAATGATTCTGTGGCCCAGTAAATACTACAGAAAAACCAATGTAATTGCTATATGAAAAAGTTAGTTCAGCCAATAACTAAAAAAAACAAAACAAAATAAATTCTATACTGGTACTTCATTTAAGCTTGTTAAAGCATAAATATAAACATTATAAAATTAAGTAAGACCTACTCAACTTTTCTGATACTGGTGTTCCCATCATGCACTGGGGCAGGAATAATTAATAAGGTTGATTTTTATCCTGTTTTCCTGCTGTATTTACACTGTTTTGTCATTGCTTTTGTTGTTAGGTTTAGTAACTTGCGATTTTGTTACATCTGGAGTTTATTTTCGACTCAAAATGACACATTCATACACAAAAATGAACCACAAAATGTTACTGTCACTGTGTATTGTGTACCAAGTACTGAAGTCTCTGTGTTTGGATGAGTGCCATATTAGTAGTTATATACATATAGTGGAGACATGATATCTCTTGTATTATTTTCTTAGATGTTTCTGAGTAAAATACACTTTAAAAGCATGGTTAATTTAGGTACTAAATTAAGCAAAATCAAAGTATTGCGAAGTAAGCTGTCTCTGAGTAAAAATTATTCAAACTTTTACTGGCCAAGCTAATTTTCTTTGTTAATTTTATTTAACTTAGATAAGTAGATTTTACTTAATTTTATATTTGAAATGATATATAATTATGTCAGATTTACTTAATTTCTTCATGGATGTTAAGGTCAATACGTAGACTGTACAGAGCAGTAGCAATAAAATTTACTTAAAGTGTGTTAGGGCAAATTGAAGATTTTTTAAGTAAATCCTACGAGTTATTTTTTTTCAGTGTACTAACCCTAACTCTAACCCTAACATAACATAACAGTCTACTAATACTCTAATGAGAGTTAGTTGACATGTAGTTGCAAAGTTACTTATTTAGTTAGTATAATGTTTTAATAAAGTGTATATTATGAAATCCTCAATGAAACGTCACTGATCAAAAGTGACAGTAAAGACTTTTTTTAAAAATTAAATGCAGTTCATTTGAACCTTCTGTTCACCAAAGAATCCTGGAGGTTTGTAAAGCTTCCACAAAAACATTTAGCAGCACAACTATTTTCAACATTGACAACACCAAATCATCATATTAGAATGATTTCTGAAGGATCATGTGACACTCAAAACTTTAACAGTGTGGGGTCAGTAAGATTTTCCAATGTTTTTTAAACAAATGTTTCATATACACACCAAAACTGCATTTATTTAATCAGAAATACAGTAAAAACATTAATATTGTGAAATTTTATTTGAATTTATATTTGAAATATATTTCAAATGCAATTTATTC
Source organism: Tor tambroides (assembly GCA_021397915.2). Taxonomy (NCBI): domain Eukaryota; kingdom Metazoa; phylum Chordata; class Actinopteri; order Cypriniformes; family Cyprinidae; genus Tor; species Tor tambroides. The sequence goes on from JAFVLL020030850.1 coordinate 44,270, forward strand.
CTGTGATAGCAAAGCTGAATTTTCAGCAGCCATTACTTTAGATTCAAAACTTTCCCTCATCCCTCATTCTGACCAACACTCACCACTCTTCCACATTCTGAGAGGTTTCTTAGCTCTGGCTTTGCTGGATCCCTCTGTGGGCTGAGGAGGGGAGGCTGGAAAGACAGGGGCTGTGCTCTCCTCTGGGGCTGTAGTGGTGGGTGCAGGTGTAGTGACAGCAGGAGCAGGCGAGGTCGTCTCTGGGACCCATAGAAACCTGAACCACTGCATCGGAGAGGAGACACTGACCAGGCTCAGAAGCACCAGACAGGTCAGCGGCAGCACCGGGGCCGCCATGCTGCTTGGCTGAGCGAGGTAGATAAGCGTACGTCGTCCACTGTTGCAATACCGCCAGAACACGCTATGTCGCTCCTCCCGCACGTCTCCTCTCTGTACCCCCTGGGACCCCCTCAGTACCCCACGAACCACGCAGACTTTGGTATTCAGCAGGGCAGCCAAATGTCCGATCCTCTACTCCATCATAATAGGATTGTTGAGCACACACAGAGGGAGAATGCACAGCCTTTGACCCCCACCTCGGCCCCCTCCTTAAATCCCCTCCACCAATTACCACCTCTGACAAAGATTCAGCCCATGGCAATGTGGTTTGTTTGCAAAAAAAATGCAAGATTTTACAACTGTGTGCAGCTATGAAGTTTTAAAGCTTGCTAAATGTTTTTCTTCAGCTTATAAGGACATACAGCACAAGTAAAGACACACTGAGCAGCACATTTCCATAAGAAGGCATAAGGATGCTGGATGCATTTTCAGTGCAACTGCAATTCAGTTCTGGTACATGTTCAGGCAGATAAGAAAAGTAATATAATAGAGCAGCAATGCAATGTTTGAGTGTGCTGGCGAAATTAAAACATTTATTTAGCAAGAATGCATTAAATTAACCAAAAGTGACAGTAAAGTTACAGATAAATCCTATTTCAAATAAATGCTGTTCTTTTGAACTTTCTATTCATCAAAGAATTCTGAAAATAATATCACAGTTTCCACAAAAATATTAAGCAGCACAAGTGATTTCTACATTGATAATATGTGACCCTTGACCACAAAACCAGTCTTAAGTGTCAATTTTCTGAAATTGAGATTTCTACATTATCTGAAGGCTGAATAAATAATCTTTCTATTGATGTATGGTATGTTAGGATCGGACAATATTTGGCTGAGATACAACTATTTGAAAATCTGGAATCTGAGGGTGCAAAAAAATCTAAATATTGAGAAAATTGCCTTTAAAGTTGTCCAAATGAAGTTCTTAGCAATGCATATTACTAATCAAAAATGAAGTTTTGATATATTTACAGTAAGAAATTTACAAAATATCTTCATGGAACATGATCTTTACTTAATATCCTAATGATTTTTGGCATAAAAGAAAAATTGATCATTTTGACCCATACAATGTATTTTTGGCTATTGCTACAAATATACCCCAGCGACTTAAGACTGGTTTTGTGGTCCAGGGTCACATATAAAGAAATGCTACATGAGCACCAAATCAGCATAGTAGAAGGATCAAAATCTGCAAACTGCAAAAGTTTGTAATGTTTTTGAAAAATGTCTCTTATGCAAGGCTGCATTTATTGATCAGAAATACTGTAAAAACAGTTATATTCTGAAATCTTATTTCAATTATAATGCTTTCTGTTACAATATATTTTCAAATGTAATTCATTCCTTTGATGACAATTAAGCAGCAGCCATTACTTCAGTCATATTATCCTTCAGAAATCATTTTAATATGCTGATTTGGTGTTCAAGAAACATTTCTTACTACTAACAAATTTAAAAAAGTTGTTGCTGAGTATTTTTGTGGAATACAATTCCATGATACATTTTTTTCTGCATTATTTGACGAAGAGAAAGTTGAACTGAGCAGCATTTACTTGAAATAGAAATCTTTTGTAATCAGTGTTGAGCAAAGTTACTTTTAAAAGTAATGCATCAAAATATTGTGTTACTCCCTAGAAAAGTAACTAATTGTCTTAGGTACTTTGGAAAGTAATGCCTTATGTTACTTTTGTGTTACTTTTTCTCATCTGGCATTGGGGTTACTTGTTTGTTTTTTTGATATAAAAAGTTCTATTTTTTGGCAAATATTAAAGCCCTTTTACACCAAAATTGAAATGAATAAGCCTCAGGCAGAAGGAATTCAAAAAGTTCAAACAAACCTTTCAGCTATGCTGCCATTCTGGAATGCATGAAGAATAGGATGCAAGAGAAGAAAATTCAACACTTCTCAATCACAAAAAAAATAAAACACAAATGTTATGTTTATCTAAAGTCATTTTTGCTTATTAGTATGGTTGAATTGGATCATTGAAGGTCAGCAGCAAAGACAGCAACGGTTAATAAAATGGGATTAAATACATAAAAGATTTCTGTGTTAACATTTAATTATTGCAGATTTGCATAATATTCTGAGTTTGCTTTTCACGGTTTTTATGAATTTTAAGAAATTCTGAATCTGTTTTTGTGCGAGTGAGATGAGTAAATGCATATTCGCATTTAGTGTAGAACTACAGTAACACACAGCATACACAACACCTCTGCACTTCCTCCTGATTTATCTCAGTGTGGGATCAGGAGAGCTGTCAGTCAGTAAATGGTTACTTAGATATTTTCCTGTAAATTAAAAAGTAATGCGTTACTCGAAAAAACTAAATCTGATTATATAACTCACATTACTTGTAATGCATTACCCCAACACTGTCTGTAACACCATAAATGGCTAATGTCACTTTTGATCAGTTTAATGCATCCTTGCTAAAAAAAAAAAACGTATAATTTCTTTCAAAACAAAACAATAACAATAATCTTACTGACCCCAAAGTTTTAAACAGTAATGTACTTTCTGCTGTCAAACATTACATTATGGAGTTATCAGAAAACTCTCAGAGGACTGGTTATATTCTGGATGGCCTCCATGTCCAGGAACATGGGAAAACTAGGAGTTTGTGTTCTGCAAGCAGAGGGAAAAATCAGGGTATGGAAATACTGAGCCAAATTCATCAGCCAAGACTCCACAGCTCAGTGATCATCAATACACTGACAAAGAGAGTCTGTTCTGATCCATGTGTGCTTCAGTATGATTGTTGCAGATTGTTTAGGGTTTCATTTACAACAGGTTTACTGGGAGAAGAAGGGTGCGTCTTCACATAGACCAGAAGGACCAAATGGGACATTCCCACTAAAAATAACTGTCCTGCTAATATTGCATTCTGCATTCAATCTGTCAAAACAGAAGATGTTTTTAAAAAAACAAAAAACAAAACATATTATTCAAAACTCGTCCAAAAAAACTCAATTTAATATCTAAACCAATATAGTAGAGGACAGTTACTTGCTGTTAATGCCCTTTACCCTTTAAATCCACTGAATATATGCTGCTTCATTTACCAATCGGATGTCTCTATACATTCCTGTTCATCCCCGTAAGCACTTTACTTCCTGCTGTGTGTGGGTACTCTTACAGTAACCTGAAAATAAGAGATTTTAGAGTGTAAAGGTCAAAAATAAGGAAGACAGTGGGTCAACTTTCTATAGAGTTTCGTGTAAACAAAAAGGAACTCAAACTGTTAGCCTGTTATTTTAGGTTCAGGAGATCTTTGAGGCCCAAAGGTTAAGCAGGAGAGATGATGTTCCCATCCAACCAACCACACTATTCCCTTTTCTGTACCCCAGCAACATTCATAATTGGTTTATTGTCAAAAGCCATCAGTTGTGCAATACTGTGGATTTCTTGTCTATTGAAAAGTCTCAATTAGCAGCCATGGCCTCCACTCAAGGGCATTATGCTTAATAGAGCAATTAGACAGCACTGTCTTCTAAATGCCAGAGCCTGAATTAAGAGCTAGACACAAATTAAAAGCTAGACACCTTATTTCCATTACATTTCTCTTACTGAAAAAGCCAGTATTATACAGAAAAATTATAGTCTAATAGTCAATTATTGCATTATTCAACCTCTCAGAACACTTACAGCATTGTGGTAGGCCTACTTAGGCATTGCGATTTTGAATAATAAAACAACACAAAACAATTTTGAGAAAATAATAACTACTGATTCTAAAATCACATTCTGTGAGCGTTCTGTAAATGGAATAAAATTTGAACCCTTTAACTGACATGTGTCAGGAGTCAGGACTTTGATTTTATAAACAGTGATCATCCAGCTCTCCCTAGTGGTGAGTTACAGAAACTCTACCACAGTGAAAAATCTACCACTTATTCACTCAAACAGACTCACTGAAGCTACAAAAAAAATTGTAAACCCCACTAACACAAATCCAGCAAAGACATGTAAACAAAGTGATTAGCCAACATGCTAACAATTTGTTGCTCATTTTAAATCAAAACTTCTTTCTTTCTAAAGTGTTGAAATACTCATAATACAAATTTGAACACTACACTGGTTCTACTGTCTGTGTGGTGGTCGACTGATTGGTTGTGAGTTCGTGTGAGAGCTTTAGTACTGAGGGATTAGCATCAGCACTAGTGAGAGAACAGGAGCTGACAGTAGCCGGGCTTCAGTAATCAATTAGCAAAATGAAGAAGGCTTTGTGGGTGAACAAAAACAGTGCTTAGCCACATTAAATCAAAATCACACTCCAAAGGCTTTTCGGTAAAGTCCACACTTGTCAGCTTTTTCCTTTTTTTAGTGACTCCATGGGCTGTTACTCAAGGGCAGTAGCATACTTGATGTCAGACAATATTTTGTAGCCTGTAGTCTGATTAGTTGTTTACATCTTCATCTCCAACCGTCTGAAAGCAGAAACCCCACAGTTACAACTCAGGAAAGCAAACAGTATCCGCTGGCTGCTTGTGAGGTACTGAATACAAAAGGGAGACTTTAGCTTTGCAAGACATCTTTATATAAATCTGGCTAAATGATAGTAAATCCCGATTCTGTACAGTGACCCCAAATTTATTTCAACCTATACAGTCACACTTAAAATGTCTAAATGGTATTGCATACAACAAACCACCTTTTGCAAATCAATTTTGCTAGATTTTTTAACTTTTCTGAAACGTTTTTGCAATGATTTTAAGCAACTGATCAAGGTGATTTTTAATGGAAGTATGAAGTTGGTTTTCCTCCATTTTACATAGAGAGTAATCATGGCTGTAGATCATGATAATAACATGATCCACAATCCAAAATACTTTTGTCCTTGTAATTTAAATTAGACAAATCTATGTTTTTATGTAAATGACTTTAAATAGTTATGACCAGTCTTAAAGAAAAAAAAAAAGGATGACTAAGTTGTAAGACTAGTTTAAGCATTTTATGCAACTGGACACTGTAAAGTGCAGTTTTGAATAAAATAAAATTAAATAAAAAAAATAATAATAAACTAAAATAAGAAAAAATAAAATAAATGAATTAAAATAGTTATTTTATAACACTGAAGTGTTAAATAATACAGTTACATTTATACATTTATAAGACTACTTTTTGGGGCCACTGTATATGGTAAATATACATAAAAAAGAGCACAGGAAAATTCAAGCATGAACTGTAGTGGAAACAAGTAGCTAATGCATCCACCCACCCATTACAGTTACAGTAAATTCCTCCAAATATCCAGTGTAAGCATTTCCCCTTGCTCTCTTAAATCATGTGCCATAAGATGAACCCTTTATCAGGTACACAGGTAACTAGACCCCAGCAGACCTCACCTCCACACCAAGGCGAGATCTTGCCAAATATTTTGGTGGCCTAGTTATCTTTGGCTTACAGCCATATGTATTTGTGGATGTTTTCTTTGGTAACATGACATAAGGCAGTGTGTGACATCACAGAAAGTACATTTTTTGAGCCAATCAGATTGAGCAATTGGGTGGGAGGGAGGAGCTGTGTCCGGACAGACAGTGGCCTAGTGTTCGGTCTGACTCAGGTCATTATAACCTCCTCGCACACCTATAAGAGCAGAGAGAAACTCACACTCAATGCTGCTTCTGTGTAACACATGTTTTCTTTATGGCATCAGCCCCCACCCGCTTTTTTCTTGTTATAGATATGCAAGTATGCAGAGCTTTCTGCAGTTTGTTGAGAGCAGGAAATGTTCAGTTTTATCCGTGTTTACAGTGACCGATCTTTTTGTATTACATATAACAGCTTAATTTTCCCTATGAAACCATGAAATAAATAACATTAATGAACTGCTATGGAACTAATTGATGGTGTAACATCAAAACATCACAGCTTTTACACAATTATCCGAATATGAACAGGAGTTCAGCATGAATGTGGCAACAGCAGGATATGCTATACATTATAACTCCTCCTCATAAGTACTGGTGAAGTCTGCAGGTAATGTTTTAGGGAGTTGACCATGCTCATTGTAATGCAGAGTCCCTGAGGGTCTGTGATAGGCTCGACTCCTGGGCAGAGAATGATAGGAATGTCCAGGCCCCCACGTTCTGTCCAGCCTCAATCATTCAATCACCCACCTGGAGGTCACAGTTGACTGACAATGGAAGAGGAGGCTCCTCAAAGTAATTACAAAACTGCATGGAGGACAGCAAGGCAAAGAATCTTCACAGAATGAGTACAAGTGGTCCTCAAAAGGTTTTTTGGGGTGATTGTGGATTTAAAATAATGTTAAATACTGTAAATAAACCATAGTAAATGAACATAATGTTTTGAGGTGGGATACAGGGTTTGTGATCGGATCAACCAAGACTGATGTTAATACCAGGTTTTAACAGGTTTTAGAAGTGAGTGCACATCATTACATGACCAAACTTCTGGTTAAATGTGATCTAAATATAAATCTGTCAATAACATCTGCAAAATGCCAAGTTAATATTACAGTTTTTTTAAATGAGCCTGACTTTGAATATTTGTGGTTTACTGTGAGAGTAAAGAAAAATCCAGTGAGATTTGAAAACCAATCTAATGGACATCATTAGAGGAGCAGAGTATTGACTATATTAACCCAAAGAAACATACTTGTGGGTACTGTGGTGTAGTGGTTAAGGCTCATTGGAGGGTTACTTTCAAGAAGCAAGCAATTGTGCCCTTGAACAAAACTCTTAACTTAAGGCTGCAGACAGACAGACAGACAGACACAATAATAATTAATAACAATAATATTAATAATACAAATGATATTATTATTATTATTATTATTTAAGTATCATTTACACTAACTAACTAACTAACTAACTAAATAAATAAATATTATTGGATAAGGAAGAATCTAAAATTCTAATTAAACAATAATTATTTTAATAGATCGACAAACAAATAATAATTATTAAAGATAATATATAATAATGATACAAATTGTATTTAATTGTTATTATTAATGTAACAAACAAACAATTATTTGTAGCAATTCTGCACCCCATTGTGACTTCATCTACAAACACACTTGCAAAATCACATTATAATTAGACTCAAATATTAAAGAATATAATATAACACCATTTAATTAAATTATTTATTTACTTGGTGCTACTGAGTTTACTCCCTACTGTGACTTCATATACAAACACACTTGCAAACTCCCACTAACACGCATACCTTTATTTTCAGGGTGGTTATAGTGTGTGTGATAGGATTGACTGTCTTTAGAAATGAGGTAATCAAGCACACTGTTGACAAGCCTAAGTTACTGGATAGGTGACACAGAAAGAAAACACAGCAATGGACAACGGCTGTCCATTCAGACCATTCTCAAACTCAGTGTGACCCTTACCCAGAGTTCTCTGGGAAAGATGAGTTTGTTGTGTTGGGGGGCTGGAGGGCTGATGTGTTTTTTCCATGCTGTGAATTTTCCAATGTGTGTAATATATCACTGTAAGGGCTAAATGGATGTATTGTACACCAGAAAAACGGTGGAGCGGAACTTCCTGTACAACGATGATGTCGCTTTTAGGGTCAGTGTGCTTTTCAGCATATTACAGTATCTGACTTGATGAAGGAAACAAAGGACAGATGCAACTAACTCATCTAAGGTGATCTGGTCTAATGCAGTGTTTTGTTCAGAAGGATCAAACCAGGGATTTTTTGAGGAAACAAACGGAGCCCACAGAGCAAAGCTTGGCATGCATAAGCCACAAACCACAACAATGATCACATATCAGTCAAAAATGGTATATAAACAATATTACAACCATTGTATTTCTTATTTCACTTGCCACTTGGCTAAAAATGACACTTTCAACATGACAGCTTTGTTAAATGTAAAGGGGTTCCCAGGCAGGTGTTCTCACAGCAGGGAAGAGCTCGAAGGAATTAGACTAATGTGAGCATTTGATTAAAGCTGAATTTGATTAATACTGAACATTAACTGGTTTTGGGGGGTGCCTTCCTCCCAATATGAAGAATTTAGCAATAAAGTGACAAGCGCAGCAAACATGAATCCATTAATTAGTGCGACAAATGCAAAGCAAATCACTGTAAAAAAAAACAAAAACATACAAATGACCATTTTTGCATAGCTTACAACATCAGTAACAAGATAAAGTCATGAGCAAAGAGCAGTGCAGAAATGAATCAAACTGCAGTGCCAGAACCAGCTTTCACTTCAATAATGTCTCTAAAAGATGCAAATCTCATGCTGAAAAGAATACGGTGATCAGTGGGAAAATGTCCAGAGACCTGTTTTTTTTGTCAAAAAGAGTGTCTGATCACTCCTCAGACAGTTTCAGTGCTGAAACTGAGCTTCAAACACAACATATAACATGTTCAAAGTCTCTTTTTTGGCTCAAATCTCATAAATACAAAATATGAAACAACTCATCTTTAGAAGATTATAAGTATAATTTCAAAGGTAAACAGAAAACAGTATTTGGCTATCAGTGTTGGTATGTGCTATATAACTAAACTAGTTCAGACAGTTCCACACAAATAACAAATATTCTAATACTATACTAGTACTTTTAACCCTTACCTTCATTATAAGGTAAATGGGATAGATCAGCCCATGTAGGCTACAATGAAACAAACTTTTATGTTTTTGAACAAGAACTAAATAGGTTTCGATTACAGTTGTGTATTAAAGGTTCCCAGAAGAGGAGATCTAAATACTATTCAGTATAACCAGATTGGAAGAGAAATTAGGTTGAATTAACTGCCTAAAATAATGAACAGAATGTGGATACAACAGCATCTCACACTATCTCTTTTTCTTAGTGTTCACTCACTTTCACTCACAAAATAAGCAGATGTTAAGCAGCTTATTTGAATTTGCCTATTTTTTCTATTATTCACTTAACCCTTTTTATCTGAGGACTCAATCAAATGTTCAGATAGAATAAGAATTTTTTTTCCAGCTTTCAGTGTAATATTCTATTTATTTTATTACTTGAGAGTCACATATTGTCATAAAATTGACACAAAATAACAATAATAATATACTGATCTTGGTTAAAGGGGTCATATGATGCGATTTCAAGTTTTCCTTTCTCTTTGGAGTGTTACAAGCTGTTTGTGCATACATAAGATCCCTGAAGTTGCAAAGACTAAAGTCTCAAAACCAAAGAGATATTCTTTATCAAAGTTAAGACTCTGCCACGCCCCCCTAAAACAGTTCATTTAAACACACCCCCACATGTCGACGTCACGGTGTGGGAAGATTTGCAAAACACCACCCAAATGTATAAGCAATGAAAGAAGGTGGAACTATTAATCTCTCTGTAGTATTGTTGCTGCCTCTAGTGCCATGTCCTGGAGATGCTGTGTTTCGTTCTGAAAGTGAAAGTACTTTCTTTGGGCTTCCAAAAGAGGACACAACTAGAAATCAGTGGTTAAGTTGTATTTACAACACTGTTCCAGAACAGTTCAGCCCAAATAGTGCACTGTGCAGTGCATTTTACGGAGGACTTTTTCCTGAACCTGGAAGAGTAGCCTACAATGCTGGCTCGCACAAAGGCTGTTTCTATAAAGTAGGGCAATTCCAACTTTGCAAGGACGGTCTGACGCTTCTGACTCACAGCCTGTAAGTACGCTTCTGCTACTGACTATTCAAACGTGAGTTTTGAGCAGTATAGAGTAGTGCTTGTTGTTTGTCGTTTCTCAAATCACAAATGCGGACATGGTAATGTTTATGCGGCACGATGCAACACAATGCTAAAAAGACAGTATACGTCATTATATTAATTAATTAGTAATTATGTCCCCACTGGATGCAACAAACGCTTCGTTTATAATGGGTTTTATTGTTTTTGTGTGGTCGTGCCGGGACACTGCATCACAATACGTAAGGGGCGTAACATTTCCGTCTCACGCTTGAGGTATTCGGCCAATCACAACGCACTGGATAGCTGGCCAATCAGAGCACGCCTCGCTTCTCAGAACGATGAGCTTTGTAAAAATCGACGTGTTTCAGAAAGGCGGGGCATAGAGGAGCAACAATAATGTACAGTATGTGGAAAATAATGTGTTTTTTGAACCTTAAACCGCATAAACACATTGCATTACACCAAATACACAAAATAATGTTCTTTTTAGCAACGTCAAATGACCCCTTTAATATTCAATTCTATGTAAACGTTCAAAAATTTGGGGTCATTAAGATACTATTTTTATTTTCTTTTTAAATAAAATAATATTTTATTCAGCAAAAATACATTAAATTTATCAAAGGTAAAAAAAAATAAATGCTGTTCTTTTGAACTTTCTATTCATCAAATAATCCTGAAAAAAGTATTACGATTTCCACAAAAATATTACACAGCACAACTGTTTTCAATATTGCTATTAATAAGAAATGTTTCTTGAGCACCAAATCAGCATATTAGAATGATTTCTGAAAGATCATGTGACACCAAAGACTGGAGTAATGATGCTGAAAATTTAAAATTGAAAGTTATTTTAAATAAATAATATTTCAGAGTAGTACTTTTGAACAGCAGTGTACTAGTTATACTTTTTACATTAAAAACAGCAAACATTTCAGTCTTTTGATGTTATGAACTAATACAACCATACTATCAGTTAAAAGAGATACAAAGACTGGTGGAGCTCTTCAGGTCAGTGGAGAGCATCTCAAGTTACATGGCTGTCATGCTGTTTGGATGATTGCCTTTTGAAGACAGTGAGCTCATTAACTAACCAGCACAGAGAGGATATGAAGGATTGACTTTATTCTAACAGTTTATCCTTCAATTTTTGGCCACTCCAGACGTCTGAGCACATAATTGTGTTGAAAAATGCAGGCCGTGAAACTATTCCAAGCTTTGGACAGCAATGGAAGCAGATGCAACAATATTTCTAAAAGAGAGGTTACCTGCCTGCTCCGACCTGTTCTATTGGTGCCCACAAACACTGAACGACAACACTGGGCTCATCACACAACGTTTACTGCGTGTCACCTAATTCTGAATCTCTATATAGGCAGCCAAATCACACCTGATGACAAGCAGTTAAATGGTTGGTAGAGCAGATGCACTATAACCTCTGCAAGTGATTCCTTAGGACTGACACACAAAGTTCCTTTAAACCTACACACTTACGGCATAAAAAAAAACTTATAATACAAAGACAGTGTTTAGATAATCACAATGTCTAGGCCTTGAGGAGAGAACATTCAAATTTCACAGTGCATCTCCTCTACTCGTCCACTCATCAAAAATTTAATTTTGAGTTAAACAAACAAAATCACCAACTTTATACCAAAAATAAAATAACAGAAACGTTTGCTTTGTAATATAATTTTAATATTGGACAAATATCTGAAATAGACATCTATCTAAATATGAAATCACATGCACATCTATGAGCTCAATAAAGTTTTTCATCTCCAAGGTATTTTAAGATCTGATTAGAAGTTTGCCAAGTGACTGTAAGTGATCATAAGATTTACAAGTAAAGCCCTTCATTAAAGCTTAAGAATGGCTGGTTTCATTTCATGCTCTCTGTTCTAAATCAGCAATAAAAATCTATAAGTATAATAAATATATCAAATCAAGTATGCACGGTGGCATACGCACACCTCAGTCATCATCTTACCTGTCTACAACTCTGTCATGCTCTTTACAACACATAAAGGCCTACAGGTGTCAGATTTGCTACTTTTTCTGTAAAAATATCAAAATGGCCTGACACTAATACTTCCCCATTCACACACCGTAAAACTAAATGACCTAAAATAAACTTCATGTGGAGACATCTTAAAAAATGTTTAGATTTAAGAAAAATATAGTATTTAGTGTGACTAAATCAACCAAAATACATACTGTATAGGGTCAATTAAAGTTATTTTATGGGTCACATCATAGAAATAGCTCCTCAGTATAACTGTATTGGCTTCTCACTTTTTACATACTTGTGCAAAATTCGTTTTGCATTTCAGTGCAACCCAGTGGCGTACCTCATATCAATACACTAATAAAAGCTGACTTAAAAGTGTTTTAAACAGGCCTATTTAAAAGCATTCACCTACCTTCCATCACATGAAGCGCTGATGAGCGATAACTCAAGGCGAGACGCGCACCGACGAGCCAAGACAGGAGCCTATAAACGAATGCAGTGATGTTAAACGCAAATGCACTACAACATATGCACAACTATTTGCATGATGAGTTGTATCTGTTCATCCCATCCACTTACCAAAGTTTCATTTTCCTCAGCAGTTTGAGCATAAGATTAGTGCAAAACCGTGGATATCAACACTTCCAGAGTGTTGCCTCTCTCTGTCCTCTCTCACTTCTCTCCTCCTGACTGACTCTCCAGTCTCTCACTTCAGACTGACTGAACAAAGACTGCCTCAGTCTCAGCACTAAACAGCGCTACGGACTGCTGAAATCCGACCCCGAAAAATCTCTGAGAAGCGACGGTCTCCACTCTTTTAAATCCGTTTTAGTGCAGTGACCCCATAAACAGCTCGGCTGTTCAATCCCTCAACAAATATGTTTTTTTAATCATCCTTGGCTGCAAGTTACAGCACAAGCCGGGGTTGCCCACAAATTCTGCCATGTTCACCGTTATTTATTGAGACGAAATGTGAAATATGTTTATTCTTAAAAAAAAAAAAAAAAAAATGGTTAGACGCAGTTTAGCCTATTTACAAACTGATTCTCGACGAAATACACAAGTAGCCTAGAGAATATATTTACAAACTGATTCTCGACGAAATACACAAGTAGCCTAGAGAATATCTACCTACAATACACTGTAGGGAAACAAAACAGGCAGTTTAAAGCAAGCCTACTGTAGCGTTAAAGTTGTATGCCACTTGTAAGCCAAACTGGAAATCTAGTTTTTGTTGCTGACTGACTTGCTAACAAATTGCTGATGTTGTCTGATTAGTGAGGTAGGCAAAATCAGTTTCAAAAAAAGTTTTTTTTATGCTCACCAAGACAGCATTAAAGAAAGAAAGAAAGAAAGAAAGAAAGAAAGAAAAAGAAATTTTTATAATGAAATATTATTTCCATTTTTCTGTTAAAATAAATGTTGTCTATTTTAATATATTTTAAAATGTATTGCTGTATTGTAAGCAGCTTATCAGCAGTCTATGCTAATTTGGAACCCAAGAAACATTTCTTATTATTATCAATGTTGAAAACAGTTGTGTTGCTAAATATTTTTAAACTGTGATATGTATTTTTTAGGATTCTTTGATGAATAGAAAGTTCAAGGGGGGGGGGGGGGGGGGGAAACTCACATTACGAAATAAATGTTTTTCTCCAATGCATGTTGGCTACCATTATTGGCACTCCTAGAAATTCTAATGAGTAAAATATTTCTTTAGATTATTTCTATTCATATTTACATTTTTTAGCTCACCAGGGTGATTATGAACATGAAATTGTCAAGCCATGACTTCCCGTTCCACAGGATTATAAATTTGAGGGACACAAAGGCCAAATTCCCTTTATCATCTACCACAAGGAGTAAAACCAAAGAATATAGTTCTGATGAACAGAACAAGATTGTTGAGCTTCACAAAATAGAAAGTGGCTGTAAGAAAATAGCTAAAGCACTGAAAATCCCCATTTCCACCATCAGGGCAATCATTAAGAAGTTCCAATCAACTAAAGATGTTACAAATCTGCCTGGAAGAGGACGTGTGTCTATATCGTCCTAATGCACGGTGAGGAGGAGAGTTTGAGTGGCTAAAGACTCTCCAAGGATCACAGCTGGAGAATTGCAGAGATTAGTTGAATCTTGGGGTCAGAAAGCCTAAAAAATATATCAAACAGCCCCTACATCATGTTGTTCAAATGGGTTTCAAGAAAAAAAACTCCTGGCTCATCCAAAACAATCTCTGGCATATTCAGTTGTCAGACACAGCTGGAACTTCAAATGGCACTGGCTTCTATGGTCAGATGAAACATAAAAAACGAGCTTTTTAGCAGCAAACCCACCCCATGTCCACGTTTAAATATACTGCTGGATGTATAATGTTGTGGGCCTGTTTTTCTGCCGGAGGTCCTGGACGTCTTGTTCAGACACATGGCATCATGAATTCTATCAAATACCAACAGATAAAAATTCTAAACCTGACTGCCTCTGTAAGAAATCGTATAATGGACCATGTTTGGATCTTCCATCAAGAAATCCATCCAAAACAAACATCAAAATCAAAACAAAAATATATCGCAGAGCACAAAATGAAGCTTTTGCCATATCCATCCCAGTCCTCTGATTTGAACCCTATAGAAAATGAGTGGGGTGAACTGAAGAGAAGAAGCACCAACATGGAGCTGTGAATCTGAAGGATCTGGAGATATTCTGGATGAAGGAATGGTCTGTGATCTCTTGTCAGGTGTTCTCCAAACTCATCAGGCATTATAGGAGAAAACTCAGAACTGTTATCTTGGGAAAAGGACATTGCAATAATTGGGTGCCAATAACTGTGGCTATCATGAACTAGAGAAAAACATATATTTCATAATGTGAGTTTCCCCCCACTTTCAATTGTTTTACTTCAATGATACGTTAGAATTTTAAAAATAACAATTAAGTAGGTAAATAACACTTCCAGGTAAATTTGAGGACTGAAAACTGATATTAATATAATATTCAGAAAATACTGAGGCACCATGATCAGATTTAGCAGATTTAATTGTTGTGTTCATCTTTTACATTTCCCATTTTGAGTTATAAAAGTTAATATTACTGTATTTTCTATCATCATGCAAGAACAAATAACAAAGTATCTGTCAACAGTCACATCAATCCAATTGTCTTTCCCCCATTTTTAAGCTAAAACGATTTCCTCTTTATTCCCTGGTGCTTTTAAGACTGGAGTGCATGCTTAGGGACAAAAAACTGAAGATGAAGAATCCATGTACCACACTGAGCAAACTCCCGAGAGACCTACTTAAAGTACTGAAGAATAACGTCCACGAAGGACCACCCGGGAGGCAAAAGCCTTGTTTGACTTTCACCAGGGGGCTTTTAAACCCCATACTGTCCCTTCAGAGACTTGCAGAGCTGCCTTAAGGCACTCATACCTCTCTCTGAAACAATGCAACAGATCAGGGGCACAGATCCCGTGTCAGACAAAACATCTTTGGAAGTCTTTGGTCTCGAACAAAAGATCCTGCTCCACAAGAGCCCTTCTTATTCTTCATCAGCATGCTCTCCCTGTTATCATCATGAGAGTCCTCACCCCGGTCCATTTAAGCTCTCATATTTCAGCCCACAAAAGTCTACATGATGAAGTGTTTTGTTAAAGTGAGAAATTAATGGGTGATTCTTGTCAACAACCTGCAATTAGCATGAAATGATAATGGCTTTGTGGGAAAGCCTTTGAAATGCTGAAGAATGCAGATGACCTGACATGGCCCAGCATTAATTGGAGATCTCACGCTCAGGGAATGTGCTTCAGTTTGTGTAGAGATATGCTTGGACTACACCTGAGTTACATTTATGACTGTAAAGCTGGATGACTTGCCATCTGACAATAAACAAATTTAACAGAGATCACCTAAAATAAGAGTTTTGCATTTAGCAATGAATGATATGGACATAGACAATGCACTTTTAAAAATAAAGGCCCAAAAAACGTGTTTTCATAATGATGCAATAAAGAACCATTTTGGGTTCCCTAAAAAAACCTTTCCATGAACAGTACTTAAAATAACCATTTTGTGTGAAGAACATTTTAAACAACCTTTTTACAGTATAAAGAGTCTGTAGTGCAATGGAAAGTTTCCATGTATGATAAAGGTTATAACCAGTATGTGTTCTGTCCAATTTACCTAGCCCTGTCAATTGCCAAATAAAACAGCCATTTTATTTATTTATTTGTAATAATTAATCAGCATTAAGATCTTACATTTATAATGCATCGAATGGTGATATCTATGAAGAAATAATATACTATGTGACATATGTGACCCCTCCTAATGTTTGTGAACTTCATTCCACCCAGGTTAAGCACTGTGGCAAGAACTCAAACATAATGTGTTGTTGACAAGGTCAGATGTCAGCTGAACTCAGCGCTAGGTTAAGTACACGGACGCCAAGTTTAGAAGGGCTCACTCAATTTAAGCCTTGCAGCATATGCCAGTAGTTTGTACAGTGTTCCCAGAAGAAGTTTACAGGTAATGTGCAACACCAAAGCATGGTAGACCAGTAAAGACTGGAATATAACACGACTTTTAAAATCTGAGCAGATTTTAATATTAGGCAACTAGCATTGACTCTTCCAGCTGCAAATCGGAGTAAAAATCTGGGCAAAAATCATGTAGGGTATTCCAGCCTTAACTGAGAGCATGAACAAGATTTTACCAGTGATCAGATCAGTATTGTGGGGAACAGTTAATTCATCCACAACCCTGAAGTTATATTTACCCAAGTTCATAACATAAACATTATATATAGCGGAGCAAAATGTGAGAGTATGGTCTCAAAGGAGCAGTCAGTTCCTGGATTTGTTACAGAAAACTCTTGTTTTCATTAGATATACAAACAAATACTGACGGATGTGTTTCCCAGCCTCCTGATGGCTCAATAGACTGACATGAGATTGTTTAAATGTTTTTGATGTTGTTGAAATTTCTATGATCAACTTCCACATCTTCAAAGTCAGTGTCTCTCATCTAAACATGGGAAACAGCTGCCTTTCTTATTCTCATCAGTCTTTACTGACTAACTTGCCTGAGTTGCTATTGAAAGCTTTGACAGGCTTTTCAGTTCTCAAGAATTATATTTACCTTCAGAAACTCATCGAAATTTAAATCTCATTATATCTTGTTGATAATTGATGCCATGTAGGGATAATTAGGATGATTGACGTTATAAACTCTTATACTTTTAACACACACACACACACACACACACATTCTACTAATTATATATTAACTTTTATCTCTAAATATTTGTCATTTTACATATTAATATATTTAGTCACTTTATGTGGCTTTTTTGTTGTTGTCTCCACAAGCAAAACCTGACACACAGACAGTAGAAATCTCTATATTAAATAGAATTATCTTAGAGATTTATCATAATGTTAATTTGGAATTTCATAGTTTAAGATGTCTAGGCGTCAGTAAGATTTATTTATAGATTTTCTAGATTTTTCAAAAATATTTATTCAGCAATGGAATACAACAGTAATAACATTTATAATGTTAATATATATATATATATATATATATATATATATATATATATATATATATATATATATATATATATATATTGTGACGAGTCGGCTGCCTCCCCCTTAATATCATCACCACCCCGTCCCTTATTCGCCGCCCTTCACCAGGCTCCCGACGGGAGTGGGTGTGTGAGAGGAGGGGCGCTGAAAACAGCTAGGTCTGGCGGCGTGTGATGAGGCACACCTGAATCTAATAGGGCCTCATCACCGCCGCCGTTAAATGCCGAGTGCGCCTCCTCGAGAGACCGGTCTCTTCCCCGTGCATGCACGCTGGTGTCCTCGTGGGTCCAGGAAGGGAGCGTTGAGGGATTCCCGCACCACCGGAGATGTGAGCTGCCGGACCCGCAGTCCGGATGAAAGCCAGCACCCGTTAGACGGCTGACGGGCCAGGATGCCGGGCCGTCGAATCCCCTGGAAGCGCCGCGGCCAGAAGATGGACGAAGCCGCTGAAGAGAAGCCGCCGCCACTCGCGACCCGGCCCCGAGAGGGGAGCGCGTGCGGCCACCGGACTCCGCTCCTTACCTGGACCCTTCCTTATTGAACACTGCCCCTCCTTCACAAACCCCTCCTTCACAAACCCCCGAACACGGCGAGGACACCAGATCCCCTGTTATTTTAGACACTCCCCGCCCCCCCCCCCGGACACTTTATTTTGGTATTTTTGTTTAATAAAAGCCTCTCCGAGGCCTGACGCCACACCCACTGTGTCTGTCGTTTGCTCCTCCCGCCACAAAATATATTTCTCAAACAAATGCTTTTCATTTGAACTTTGTTCATCAAACAAATCTTGAAAAAATGTATCACTCCATAAACATATTAGGCAGCACAACTGCTTTCAGTATTGATGATAATAAGAACTGTTTCTTGAGCAGCAAATCAGCATATTAAAATGATTTCTGAAGGATCATGTGACACTCAAGAAAACATTTTTCTGTTTTACATTTTAAAATGTCAATTTTAAATTGTAATATTTCACAATATTTGTGTATTTTTGAACAAATAAATGCAGCTTTGCTGAGCATAAGAGACTTTTTTCAAAAACATGAAAAAAATCTTACCAACCCTAAACTTTTAAATGGTAAAGTTGGTTAAATGTATTTTAACAGACTCTAATGGAAACATTATGTAATTTCCTTTCATTTATTTCCATGCACCCAGAGCCTCTCTGATGATCTGCAACCTAAACTGCACATATAATTTCAAGGAAACCTTCAGAAACACTGGGATGTTGTTGTGCTGATGTCTCTATGTTGTACCAGGCTGCTAAAGAACAGGACTACACGGTCAACTAGTTAGACTTTACTGTTAAACTGAATCTAGTCCATCTGCAGCACCAAACCATCACAATCCTACCTGGAACTGTAAGCTGACTTTTTCAGCATAGCAGCTCAACATTAAGACATGTTGTGTACCTCCACACTGTTTATTGCTATAGTAACCAAAATAATATAAGTTCAGAAGAGGGAACAGACTCTGCATTCACAGGACTGGAAGCACTGACACAGTGTGACCCGAGAAGAATTTCATTTCGTGGGATGTGATTGTATTAGCTGCATGAAAGCTGCGTAGGCAATGCTAGTGCTGGTAAGGATGTCAATTACACAAAATACTGACCTCACGCTTTTCAGTATGCACCATTTATTACAGTAGTCAAGCCCAGAATGCAGTCTTTAATCACAGAGAAGACCTTATGTCTTACTGACTGTGGATAAATCTGAAAGAGCGGTCTTGATTTACAATCTAAAATAGAAATTAAAGTCAAGACATCCTGGTGAATGCAGTTCACTGATTGAATCAGAGCAATTGAGGAACATAACATGACACAATTACCAAAGAATGTTCATTTTTCTCCCTGAGGTCCACTTATAATGTGAGTAGCGTATGTGTGCCAAAAAACATTCAATATTTAGTTTTACAGGAATATTTTCCACCCTCTTTCTGACCTTTTAAAGGGCTTTTTTTTTGCCAATGTTCCTTTAAAACGTTTATATAAACTTCCTCTTTACAGGAGAAATAAGATTTGCCCTTTCTGACTCTTGCTTCTCAATGACATGATTTTATCATGGTTTAATGGTGGCTTCAGAATGATTAGTCACATGGCCTTTAAAGCTCAGGTGATTTGCTAAAAAATTATTGTCTTTTTTCTCTAGATTTATTTTTTTTTCATTTTTATGCCTTTAGTTAGATACGACAGTATGTGGACAAGAAGTGATTAAAATTTTTTTAATTAAAAAAGATACAATTTTCATAATGCATTGAACTAATTTAATTTAAAGTATGGTATTTGCTGTAATACCACCTTGAGAATAATAATAATTATAGGCTTTTTTAAAGAACTTTTTCATTGCATAGGGCTCTTGACCTTCTTTATATGGTTCTTTGGAGATAAAAATGCTATTGTTGTTACATTTATAGATTCAAAATGCAGGTTCTTCAGAGTATCTGTGTCTGGGTTGTTTAAATCACCAGCACATTTTTCAAATAAAAAGTTCTTTATGGGACATAGGTTCTCCACTGGCACTGTAAAATGCTCTTTAGCTCTATTTGTGACTTTTATTTTTAGGACTGTATTCCACCTACTTTTTTCCTATGCATGAAAGAAATGGATTGTCATGATGTTCGGACTAGGAGGAAAAGTCATTCATGTCAGAGCTCTAGTGTGTTGACCCTGGTTAAAGCTTTAGGATCTCTTAGTGTGACATTGACTTGACACCTACACAATACCTTTGCTCCTTCTGAAGAAGATCAAAGAAAAGAGGAGAAAGGCAAATGGAATGTAGGCTAAGATTCCCACTTTCTGTCTTACTTTCTTTCTCTATTTTTTTACTTTCTCTTTAAAACTATAAAAAATAAAAATGGCATTCAATGTTTTAGCACTGATATGGACTTACTAATTAATATAATTAAAATATTAACAAATGAATTTTAATTATAATATTTAGAATTAGCACAAATACAGTGACTCCATGTCTTGTATGAATGTGTGTAAAATTTAGCAAAATATATGTGACATGATCATTAAATCATTTTGAGTTTCCAGGGTGAAAATCTACAGAGGCTTTGGCACAAGGAACCGTCACAAAACATTTGTATCCTGTGGTGTTGTGAACAAAAGAGCCCATTATGTTAAGCGCACATCTCCACTTTACGGAAAAAGACAGAAAAAATGGATGTGGAATCCTCAATGAATATTTTTAATCTTTACAAAATAAAAATTAAGGGGCTAAAAATCACAAGTATCAATTTGTAACCACTGACATGTTTATGTTATTTTATTTTATTTTATTTCATTGTGTAGTATCACCATATTACCCAACAAATATTTTGACATTTTTAACTGTTTGTATTTTCTTGCTGAATTTTTAAGTAAGAAAGCCCTATTGCTAAAAAAAAAGATCATGTTAAAGATATAACTATAATCGTTTTACCCCTATGTGAGGGCAGGTGAGGTAAAACTAGCTCTGGATACAGTGTGTTTTTATACTAGTGTGCACCAGGACAAGCGCTATAACTGTGAGCTATTGAAATTAGTCATTCCAAATCACATGATAAGAAACCTTGCCATCGGAATAAACTCAAAATAGAGCCTCATGTGAAACACCAGAGGCATATTAAGCTAGTTAGGGTGTTACAAGGTAAAGGGAATAGTTATTCTCTAAATTTCCTATATTAGTCGAGGTGATATGTGAAAATAATGTTCACTTTTTCATAAAAGCATGAAACTTGGTACACTTGTATAGTTTGCAGACCTAAACATTTTCAGAAATGGAGCCATCGCAAAAACATGTCTACCCCTATGTTTTGATGGTCAAGTATTACAATGATACCATACACAAAAACATAAACTGCTCAGGTGAAGAGTTAATGCTGAAATCAGCAATGTGAGAAGGAAATCACAGTATCTCAGTATTACAGTATCGCAGCATTTACAATAGTCCATATTATGGCTATTATTTTTTTCTTTCTTTGATAATTAACTAATATTTTAGTCAATAATACATTAAAAGATTGTATTTCAAGAATACAATAATATATTTCAGAGATATTAAAAAAAATCATCTCAGGTAAGTGTATTTTTCCAGGTAGAGTCAGGTAGGCGGTATAGTGCACTGTAAAAAAAACAAACAAGTTGAGCCAAATTAAAAGTTTAAGGCAACCAGCTTCAGCAGATTTTTGAGTTTTCTCAACTTATTTTTTTAGGAAATTTCTCAACTTTTTGTTGTTTAAACAAGTTGAGAAAACTCAAAAATCTGGTTGCCTTAAACTTTTAAGTTTGCCCAACTTTTTTTTTTTTACAGTGTGTGTTTCCAATACATTCTTGTTCTCTCTCAACAATGCTCTAACATCCCACATAGACGACAACGCAATCAGGTGAATAGTTAATGGTTAATACAGTGACTTTATGAGAAGTATTACAATGAAATCTCAGAAGATGCAGAGTGAAATTTCAAACATATTCCATGTAAACTTACTTTACAATCACTCTCTGGGGCCAGAGTTGTCTATTATGTTGTCCACAAGGGAGAAGCCAGAGTCATGCATGCGGACAGGTACATGCAGGTGAATCGCTAATATTTGATGTAACGGGTGAAATAATATTTATGTTTAGGGTGAGGTGTGGGCTGGACGGTGACAAGCGCGCTGCCACTGATTGACAGCTGTAATGGGAGCACTCTTTGCTTGCTTTCTGTATTTAATCTATTCACAATTTGAATAAAAGTTTTAATAAATGGTTTTGTCTACCTCATGTATAGGAGATTTAATGCAGGTGCAGTTCGGGTCCCAGTTTTTATGTCAAATGGGTCGGGTATGGGATTAAATTAGTGTTGCTGTCAGATAACATGTCGGGGGTTCTGTTATTACATGAGATTGTGGGAAGATCATTTCACCAGCCAGGAAAGGTGAACAAAAATGGCTCTCTGTGATGTTACCATGAGGCATCACTTACTTACAGATCTCAGGCTTCTGGAGGGGATGTAGATTCGTAAGAGTGAGGAGGAAGTATAGGGTGCTGAGCCTATGGTTGTTCTGTATGCAAACAACAATGTCTTGAACTTGATGTGAGCCGCAACCAGTAGCCAGTGCAGAGAGGAGTGAAGTGGGCCCTTTTGGGCTCATGGAAGACCAGTCGTGCTGCTGCATTCTGAATCATTTGTCGAGGTTTGATTGTGCTTGATGGAAGTTCAGCCAGAAGAACATTGCAATAGTCCAGCCTAGAAATGACAAGGACCTGGGCAAGAAGTTGTTTGGAAGGGCCTGATCCTCCTGATGTAGTGCAATACAAACTTGAATGATCGAGCTGTCTTTACAATATGGTCCTTGAAGGTCATCTGGTCACCAAAGAATAATTTTTGATGAACCTGGCAGGATGATAAAATCATGCTGTAGAGTTGGAGTGGCAGGGAAAACAAGAAGCTCAGTCTTTGCCAGGTTAAGCTGCAGGTGATGTTCCTTCATCCATGCCGAGATGTTTGCCAGACAGCTACTCTTGGATTGTCTGGTTGAAATGAATGATAGAGCTGTGTGTCATCAGCATAGCAATGGTAGAAGAAACCATGCGCTTGTGTAATGGGTCCCAGTGATGGAGTGTACATGGTGAAGAGAATGGGTCCAAGAACTGATCCCTGAGGAAACCCTGTGACCGGTTGTTATACCTCTCCTCCCCAGGAAACCCAGAAAGACCTACCTGTGAGATAAGATTCAAACCAGTGGAGTGCAGATCCTGTGATGGTAGACAGGAGAATCTGATGATTCACAGTATCAAAAGTGGCAGACAGATCCAGCAGAATAAGAACTGATGATTTGGAATCAGCTTTCACTTTCTGCAGGGCTACAGTGATCGACAGCAAAGCAGTCTCAGTTGAATGGCCGCTGCTGAAACCTGATTGGTTAACATTCAGTTGGTCATTCTGTGAAAGAAATAATGTAACTGTGTCTATAAAGGTGTGAACCAAATGGTCCATGCCATTAGAATAACAAAGGAACAGCATTCCTCAGGAACGTCTTGTAGATTGCAGGATCTCCATTGGGAAGGTCCGAACAGTATCTATTGTTTCTAGCCCTTTTTGTCTTCAGGTATAAAATTCTATCCCACAGACAGAACTTTGGGAGAAGCTAGGATTCATACAAGGGTTAAGATTGTTTGAAGGAATACATGTTAACATCACTACTGAATAACTGCTACACTACCATCTTCAGTAAATTCTTCTCCCCACAAAAATTTTGGTCAAGCCTATTTAATTTTTTGTATTAGAGACATCTAGTATGTTGGTTAGCCACCCAAAAGACTGCTCAGCAAAAATACAGTAAAGATGATGATACATGGGGCAACTTTTTAGGTTAGAAGGAGTAGTATGCACTGGCCTGTCTAGACAGATATTGTCTTGATAAGAAGTTAAAGTGGATCATAAAGTATCAGTTGCTGTATTTACATCCAGAGATGAGAAATGGATGGGTGAGGGAAGAGAGGATGACACTACAGAGGAAAGATGGAAGGCTGAAAGGGAGTGTAGGTTTTGCCTAAAAGTAACTGGTAGAGGAATCGATGGCACACAGGCAGTAATATGTAGGTTAAATGTAATAAAGAAATGATCAGAGATGTCTAGAGGTTTTACCAAATGTTGTCTGAGATAAAATTGCATGTGTAAATTACGTCAAGCTGGTTCCTTGATTTGTTAGTGCTTGTTGTGGTAAGCCATTTGAGATCGAATGAAGCTAGGAGTGGAAGTGGAAGTCTGCAGTGTAAGGCTTCTCCGGATGGATTTCGAAATCACCAAAGACTACAAGTGGACTGCCATCCACAGAGAATGAGGACAGCAGCCCACACAGCTCCTCTAGGTGTCCAGTTGACCAGGAAGGCGATAAATCATTACAATATGGAGTTTAACAGGAGCTGTTACCATAATAGCATGAAACTCAAAAGAATTTCTATTGCATAGGGAAGAGTGGGTTAAGTATTTCCAATTATTAGAAATAAGAAGACCAGAACCCTTCCAAACTGATGGGGGTTGTGAGAGAAAGGGAAGTTGTTAGAGAGAGCAGCAAGCGTTGCGGAGTCTTCTGGACGAATTCAGGTCTCAGTCAAGACCTAGATATTAAGAGTAGACTGAGAACCAATGGCCAGAATGAAGTTTGTTGACAGCTGACTGACAATTCCAGAGACCCACAGAAAATGACAGAGGTGCAGCAGAAGCGGTGCAGATAGGATGCAGCTTAGCAAGATTGCGTTGCGGTCTGCGTGTGATGTTAGAGCATTGTTGAGAGAGAACAAGAATGTATTGGAAACATACTACCGCCAACCTGACACTTACCTCTGAAAGGTAAGGAAAAATACACTTACCTGAGATTTTTTTTATATCTCTGAAATATATGATTGTATTCTTGAAAACAGTCATTTATTGTACTATTGAATAAAATATTATTTAGCTGGTGTGTGGTCGGTGTTCTGGCGCTATATGGCTGCTGTCGCATCATCCAGGTGAATGCTGCACATTGGTGGTAGTTGAGATTGAGATTCCTCCTTCCATGTAAAGCCCTTTGAGTACCCAGAAAAGCTTTATATAAATGTAACGAATTAATAATTTATTAATTAAAACAACCTTTATTGTACTATTGAATAAAATTTTAGTTAATTATCAAAGAAAGAAAAAATTAATAGCCATAATATGGACTTTTGTAAATGCTGTAATACTCTGATGCTGATTTCACCATTAACTCTTCACCTGAACAGTTTATGTTGCTGTATATGGTATTGTTGAAATCCTTGACCATCAAAACATAGGGGTAGACATCACCTTTTCTGTGTTATCATGTTTGGTTCAAGAAATATGACACTAAATACATAATTTGGTTATGGCGGAAAGTAAAATGGTCGCCATGGCAACCACGAGGTAGTCACTCTGTGACTGTGACTGATGACTGTGTTTAAACTGTTGTTCATCTCTTTTGGAACTGTCCAATTACAAATAAATTTTGGCAAGATGTTTTAGGTTTCATTAGAAGTACAATTTATAATGAATGTGTTTTGTTTTGGAAGGATGTAGTGCTGGGTTTTATTGATTAAGAACAGTCTAAAAAATGCATGCAGTGAATCTGAACTTGCTGCTAGCAAAATTCCACATGCACAGATTAAAATATTCAAACTCTAGACCGCTCTTTTGTTTTCATGAAAGACTTGCAATACTGAGCAATATCTTTCATTGATCCAACTGTCTAAGAACAAAAAAGCATTAAAAACCTAAAGCTTAAAAAAGCTTTTTATCTGTTTGTAACTCTTTTCCTGTCTCAAATTCATGTTTTGTAGTTTATTTAACGACTTTTTTTTTTATTTTAAATTTATTTATTTTTATTTTGCTGTCATTGTCTATCATTTTTATTTGTTAATGTTTGTACACTGTTTTTGAGCAGTAACACACACACATACACACACAGAGAGAGTCTGGTCAGCTATCCTTGTAGGCACTCTCCATAGGCGTAATGGTTTTTATTACAGGAAACTTACAGGAAACTTTTTTACTTTCTCAAAAAAACTCATTCTGTATGATTTATAAGCTTTTGTACCCATGGGGATATATAAACACACACACACAATCTCCCTCTACTGGAGAGGAGGGTGTGCGTAGTGCAACAGGCCTGTCTGCAGTTTTATGCAACACTGTAAAAAATGATTGTGATTTTAACGGTAAAAAAAACTGTGAAACTGCTACAGTAAAAACCTGTTAAATGGTTAACAGAAAGTTCCTGTAAAATTTACAGGGAAAAACCGTAAACTGACCTTCCCAGAATTCCCTGCATTACATTTCAAATTCTCTTTGAATTTGACGTTTTTTCTTTGAAATAACTATGTTTCTTCTTAGTTTTTTCTTATCAGTTATGTTTATTAGGGTTGTATGTTATATTCAATGTTGTTAAATTAATGTTTATAGCATATTTCAGTTTAATGAGTCTCATCATGATGGTGTTTAGTGCTTGTGTGAATGACACTGTGCACCTTCTATATATGTTATTATTTAAAAGCTGCTTGTGATGGGCTTTGGTTCATCATGTGACTTTCTCATCACCACCTGCATTTGGTGGTTATCAGTGTATTTCAAAGGTACAAAACAGATTTCAGTACTTTAATAGGTTGGTATATTAACATTATATCAGTTAAAGAAATTACGGTATTTAACTGTAAATTTAAGTTAAAACCATAAAACTTAAAACGTTGTTACCATATTTTTTTTACAGTAGAATTCCAGCAACCACAGCTGCCAGCTTTTTACCGTAAATTTTACAGAATTTTTTTTTACAGCGAAGATTATAAGGTCCATGTTTGTTGATTAAAAACATTTTCAGAAAATATTCAGCCATAAACAGTTCAGTTGGTACATATTTTATTTACACATTTTCCAATTAGAAAATTAGAATTAGGAGTGTAATCATATAAAAGAGCTCTATGAACACTGAATTTACCTTCATGATGGACACTTACACTACTAAAAATAAAGTTCTTTATTGGCATCTGGTTCCATGAAGAACCATTAACATCCATTGAACCTTTTCACAGTTCTTTATACTGGAAAGGGGTTATTTAGATCATTAAAATGTTCTTCACACTGGGAAAAAAGATTCTTTTAAGAACTGTTCACTGAAAGGTTCCTTGGGGAACCTTAAACATTTAGGGGAAAATAGTATTATAACAAACAAACAAACAAACAAAAAATACTAACAGGCTTCAGCCATATGATTTGGCTGATGAAATAATCATGATTTTACACATACTGTAAAGTGAGCAATACTGATAACAAAACAAAAATCTTATGAATCGGACTAACATCACACAGTGCATAAAGCTCAGCAGAAGAATGTGATGAGATACAAAAATATATACATTTAATACATATAAATTACAAGCACTTTAATGACTCAAAAACTGTCCCTTGTAGTCATATGACTCAGCAATACAACAGCTGTCATCACTCTCTTCAAGTCTTATGGGATAAAGCTAAGCCTGTTTTTATTTAAATGATTATTGTGATTGATGTGGTCCTTAATGTGATATTAAGGACCACATCCAAGGACCCTGTTTACACTTGGTATTAAAATCTGTTTGGTGATCCAGTCACGAGTGGACAACTCTAAATGAAAAGAAAATGAGAAGAATCCTCTTGGATCTTCAGATGTGTTGTGCCTGCAGCTGGAGTGCTATTGCCTGTCCTGAGTTCATCTGTATCTGTGCAGCTTTGGACAATCTCTCCTCATAGAAATATTCTCCTCAGTGTCTGCCTCTGCATGATGCTATGAGTAAATGGTGATGACCTCCCTGCCGCTACCTCGGACCAGTAGCACCCGGTCCAATCCCTCTATGAGGACCTCCAGGAACTCCATGTCTGGCCTCAGAGTGAAGGAGAAGTGTGGAGAACTGCTGTACATGAAGGTGATATTTAAGCTGTAACTCACTACGAATTAAGCTCTAAGTCTGAAAGAAAATGACAGACCATGTTATCAAGATTCTTTCCATTACGTATCACAGCCCCTTTTTTAGCAGACGTGCAACTGTCTGCATTCAGCTGATGAAAGGATACAATTCTCGTCTCCGCCCTTGTTTTTGGGTGGTCCAGGCATATTCAGCAGCACCAGTTGGGCTCCTTGGGATTTGTTGACTACAGCCTCATTCAGTTTGACTGCAGTGTGCATTCTTCTCACGTTAGTCTGATCCCTGTGAAAAATTCAGTCATTCACATTTAGCATTAAGACTTAGCGGTTAGCGCTTAGGGAAACACGAACAATAGTATATCAGTTTTACTATATTCAGTTGTATTATACTATATCAGTTGTACATTATATATGACAGATCAATAACAACTGAATATGCACATAAATGTAAAGTAGAAGATCAATCACAATTTAGTATTTAAATGCTGCAATGATGTCGTGAGAGCAGTGCAGGTCAGTAGATTTCTTTATGCTTAATTAAAGGGATAGTTCACCCAAAAATGAAAATTCTGTCATCATTTTATCATCCTCAAGTAGTTCCAAACCTGTATGAATGTCTTTGTTCTGCTGAACACAAAGGAAGATATTCTGAAGAATGTGGGAAACCGAGCAGTTCTGGGGCACCATTGACTTCCATAGTATTTTTTTTTCCTACTATGGAAGTCAATGGTGCCCTGGTTACAAACTTTCTTCAAAATATCTTCCTTTGTGTTTGGCAGAACAAAGAAATTCATACAGGTTTGGAACTACTTGAGGGTGAGTAAATGATGACAGAATTTTAATTTTTGGGTGAACTATCCTTTAAGATGAAAAGAAATCATAAAATATCTTACCAGTATATATTTTTACATATATTACGTTTGAAGTAAGTAAGATTTTTAAACGATATTTAAAGTGTAATTGATTCCTGTGATGGCAAAGCTGAATTCTGCAGCAGCCATTACTTGGTTCTTTTTATTATTATTAATGTTGAAAACAGTTGGGCTACTTATACACACACACAAACATATATATATATATATATATATATATATATATATATATATATATATATATATATTTTTTTTTTTTTTTTTTCTCCATTCAGAATTGATGGACAAAGTTCAAATGAACAGCATTTATTTGAAACAGATTTTTTTAATAACACAAAAGTTTTTACTGTTACTTTTGATCAGCTTAATGCTTCTTGATTAATATCAGTATTCATTTTTTTAAAGGTCTTACTGACTCCAAACATTTGAATATTACTGTATGTTTGTAGTTGATAGTGTATGTCTTAAAGTACTGCAGCTTTAGTAGAGATTCATACTTGATTGTTTACTACATTATTCAAATGAGTGAATATATTTTATTGTATTTCCTTAAAAATGCTTTGAAACATGACGGGGATCCATTGCTCAAAGGCTGATATCTATATCTTAAAGACTTATATTCTAACATTCCTAAAGACAGTGCAGGATTCAAGGTTGAGTGATAGAGATGTGATTAAAAAAAAAAACTATTTTTTTTTTACTTCTTCAGAATTTTCTTCTGATTTTTCTTAAATCCTTATCTTTGCAAAGGATTACAAAAAAGAACTATCTACTTTGCAAGAAAACAGATAAGCCTGAATTATCCATACAACCCTAGATGGGTGAAATGTAAAATTACATTTCCATATGCTAATGTTAAGTATGCGTTAATAGCCAGAAACAGATGTTAATAGCCAGAAACAGATGTCAACAGCATCAATAAACAAAACACAACATAAAAACGTGTTACACTCTTAATTAATACAACTAACAGGCAATATACTGCAGCTTTGCACAAAAAATAATACATACCATCATACTACCTGACTAACTGCAGGTGTTATCTCAAGCAAGCACAAAGTTAGTGTTGAAACACATGCAAACAGAAACATCTGTGTCACAATGCTTCATGCTGACACATGCCGTGACTGTGACTCACACTGACTCAAGCAGGCCACACACAGACACACACACCAATTCATGCCGCATGTTTAGTGTGACACACATGCAGCACATCCTGTTTATATCCACTACTGTAACACAGACCAGACATCTAATACAGACTCTTAAGCACACAAACCGCTTGCACAAGACTCAAAGAAACTTACAGATTCTCCCACTCTCTGGAAGGACAAAACAAAATGTCTTAGCATGAAAAATGCCAACCTTTTTATTTTGAAACATGATAAAACAGATTCAGATGAACTGCAAAATTGACTTTATAGATTTACGGTCTTTATTGAACTTACGGTTTCATATTGAAGATATCCCGCACAGTCATGTGAGCCTCCCGATGGCGGTTTCTCTCACTAATCAGCTTCTCTTTAGTCCAGGTCATATGGACCCGGTCAGAAGTTGGCGTGGCCTTGTCGTTCAGAGTGGCATGTGACTTAGTGTTCCTGTCATGAATCAGCTGAGCCTGAAAGAGCAAGACACACTCGGTTTACAACAACAAACTCCTTTAATGTTCACTGAAAATGCTGCTGGATAGCAGACTGGCAGGACCTAGATAGACAAACTTTGTTAAAAGACCCACTGAAAAGATCAGCTTGGGCCAAGGAAATTTCCTTGGTGGTCCAGGCTGGTTTATGCTGGTCTGGTGCGCTTGCTTATCAAGGTGGTTGACCAAGGAAGCCTTACTGGATAAGCTACCACCAGCACATTAGTTATGCTGATCTTTTCAGCAGGGAATGAATGTTGTGGGAATGTTGCGATATCCACAAACAGAAACAAACTATGGATTAGTAACTAGACTGACTACAGATTAAATAACCAAAAACTCTTCAATACATAAAACAAAAGTAAACAAACAAATACACCACTGCTCAAAAGTTTGGTGTCATTATGATAATAATGAAATTAATAGAATAAGAAATTAGTAGAATAAGAAATTAACTAATCAGAAAGGATGCGCTAAATAGCTCAAAAGTGATATTAAAAGACATCTATAATGTTCCATAATGTTTCTCTTCTCTTTTGAACATATTCATCTAAGAATTAAAAAAAAAAAAATCATTCACTGTTTCCACAAAATTAATCACATTTTAATAAATATAAGAAATGTATATTATATTATATTATATTATATTATACTATATATTTTCAGCCTTGGTAATTAAGACGTTTCTTGTGCACTAATGTAGCATATTAGAATGATTTCTGAAGGGTCATGTGACACTGAAGACTGGAGTAATGATGCTGAAAATTCAGCTTTGCACCACAGGAATAAATTACATTTTAAAATATATTCAAATAGAAAATATTTGTTTTAAATTGTAATTATATTTCACAATATTGCTGTTTTTACTGTTATTTGGTGAGCATAAGAGATTATTAAAAAAAAAAAAAAAAAAAAAAAGATCTAACCAACCCCAAACTTTTGAATGGTAGTGTAGTTTGATTAAATAAAAAATCTTAAAATAAAGCAGAATAATTAGTGGAGTTGCAAACGTTTTCACTCAGAACTCAGAATCGAGACACTCTCATGCTCCATAATGACATGCAGACATGCTGTAAACAAATGAAACTATGACATTTTCAGGGCCACAGTCATTTCATTGCAATGTTATGCTTATTGCTAAATAATAAGGAATTTTCAAATTTATGAGGTAAAATCCATAGCAGAAATAGAGTTGCAAAAAGCAACCATTGGTGAAAGCTGTGGCTCTGTCATGTCTCACAATGTGAAGGGATTACTGCTTTTCCACTAGGGCTGGAGTCAGAGCTTGTGCCCAATCTGGAACTGAGCTGCGCTTTTACACACAAAAATCCTGGTCTCAAACAAGAGGACCAGTGATGTCAGTGGGCACAACTTCCACAGCTCCCAAGTCACCGGCTCCAGCTCAGACACCAGCCACAGTGGAAAAGAGCTAGTTTGGATGGAACGGTTCAGGAGAGGTGGACAGGATGGTTATCTGGTGCTAGTAGTGTTGACAGAGAGTAAACATATAGGATCGGTAAGAGGTAAACCCCTGAGCTACCTCCTCGTCCAGAATTGTAGTTGGCACTTGAAACTTGTTGCTTTGAGTTGGTTTGAGTTTCTCTCCGCAGGGCTTCCTCCTGATGGAATTCCGGGATTCATCCGAGATGCTTTGAATCTGGCAGTCGCCACATAGCAAATAATCCAAAATTGTTAAGTAGGAGGAAGAGTCCTAACAGTGTCTTGAAACTGGATCTAAAACTTATGACTCTGCATGAAGTATTGACTGCAAACACATTGATTTATACTCCATACAGGCCCATAATAACCAGACAGCAATAACAAAAGAAGGGATTGCTGGAGAAATATTACCTCTCTCTCTCGCTCTGTCTTAGAAAGCTGCATCTGCTTCAGCATCTGAGAGCGTTGCTCCATCACAAGGGTCTTCTCATAGGTGAAGGCCGAAATATCGCCTGCATGCTACAAAGATATTGACATAATTAAAGTTAAATTCCAGTATCTTGCAAACATTTCACCACACATACTATAATATAATATGCATATCTTTTATGTATTAAAATGTGATTAATTTAATAAAATGTAAACTTATTATTATAAAGATTTATTATTAAACCATTACAACTGATTTTAAGTTAATGCAGATAAAAATTGTATCTCACCATTTCCACAACTTCCACCTTTGCATCAAGACGCAGATGGTACAAGAACATCTGTAGGTCTTTCTTCATCTGGATGCTGTTGTCATCCATCTGAGCCACTGTGAAGATCCTCATCTTACACCTTCTCCAAACCTACATGATTTCAGGGAGAGAAAAGCACTGTCTGATAGCTATTGGTAAAAAAAAGATCAGTTTTCTGTATCAGACATTCTGTTACCTTGTGCTGTCGGAGCAGGAACGGAAGAAGCATGAGTAGACCACCATCATGGACAATCCACCAGACATCAATGGTACCCTCAGCTAACCGGTCCTGGTTTGTGGGAAAGGTATCGATGTTTTTCGCCACTAACAGGGCTTGGTGGGCAGCTGTTGTCTCTCTGACGGTTTCTTTGGGACAAAACATTCACATATTTTTTACTATTTTGTCAAACTGATTGATATTTACTGCACTACAAATACATTTCACAAACTGATCTAGATGATGTAGAATTATTGTAATATTGCAGCGTTTTTGGTACTTTGAAACCTAAAGCCTACAAAAGTTCACTCAAAATAAAGCTCAACTATAGTCGTAAGCCTTATAATCTTCATTAATAATCCCTGACCTCATTGCCTTAAACTGATTATCTGACTTTATGACAGTTTAGTATCAGAAAATGACACATGCGCACCAATGAAGTTCTTCCAGGAGAGGGAGCTCTCGGCCTGTTTCCAGTTGGCGGGCCAGGCCGTCAGCACTGAATTGTGTTTCATGCCACCCAGGCCTGCAGACTGGATCAGGTGAGAGAAACCATCCCGCTGGTTAGAGGACACCACCACATGACAGAAACCCTTCGTTTTCTCCTTTGCCATGGCCGCTTTGATATTCTGTGAAAAAACAAAACAAAACAAAACAAAAAAAACAAGGTAATGTTAGTAAGTTAACGTAATGTTGAATAATTTTCAGTTGACATAAGTATGGTAAATACAATATGTAGCCTACTGGAGCTGACATAAGCTGAGATAAGTACAAATGCTGTTAGAAAGGCAACATATGTCTATATTTAATCACTACTAATCCTTGAACTTTATTTTAAAAAATGACAAAACTGACCACAGTGTAGATTAAAAATTATAGTAAGGTGAGGAATCTAAAAGGGAATTTGTTTCGTGACTGTCATATAATGTCACCATAAGCAATAAACTTATTACAAGGACTTTCACTCTTGAGCAATATGCAGTTAAGTGTCTTTCTCAAGGGCACAATGGTCATGGCTTGTTTTTTTTGCAAAGTTTGAGCCAGCAACCTTCTGTTAACCAAACCAGAGTAACCACACAAGTTAACACCATAAACTGTGAGAGATTTCTATGTGAATTCTATCTATACTCTTATGTACTATAAGACCTAAATTGTCTAATTTGAAAACATAAAATATTGCCAGCATTTTCAAATGGGGCCCATTGTAGTTATGTAGAAAAGCCCTTGTTTGTTTGTTTTACTTTTTTTTTAACATTACCTACATTTTTTCTGCTGTATATACAGTATATACAATGAAAAACCTCAACATTTAGTGGTGTATTTATTATTTTCTTATGGTTGTAAGCTGTTCTGAAGGGCAAGGTAAAAACTATGCCTTAATTTTTTTGCTGAGAGTAGTGTTACAGCACTTCACCCTTAAAGTCACTGGATTAGAGAATGTGCCAGGGGTTTTGCCTTGAGATTTTAAGTTAATATTTCAAAACATTTAACAACACATTCATATGTTCATTATTATTAGTAGTAGTAGTGGTAGTATGTTTTAACTCTAATTATAAAAATCAAGACAGATCTATATTACTGTTGTAAATTACAATTATACTGTAAAATAAATTTTTTTTTTTTGATAATTTTAATAATGCACCGTGTGTTTCATTAATGAACCACTGTTTGGGAAACCCTGGAATACGCAATAACCTCAAAGAATGCTATTGAGTTGTCAAAGCCAAAGAGGCTTGGCTTTAATAGTATGCCTTCACCTTTTCAGAGAGCTTCGCATCTGCCTCACGAGCCATGTAGGTGCCCTCCAGCACTGAGCAGACAATGGTCAGGCCTTTCCCAGCCTTCAGCTGTGAGGTAAAGGAGAGCAGACGTGGATGTTTTACCCCCAAGTCAGAGTCCAACTTTAGGAGCACCAGCAGCTGAGGTCTGGAAGATGAGTTACATTTGAAATATTTGTCTTAGATTCTGTCAAGTATGAAGAAGTTTATACAGCACTGGATTCTTCTGGATGCCCACCTCCAGTTCTTGGTGTGAGGTGGCGCCTCCTCCAATTTTATTAGGGCATATTGAGCTGCATTAAGGGATAATCCTCGAATCCCGTCTCCCCATTCTTTCTCTGCCCTGAGGGGAAATAAAATGGGGAGTTAATATAGAACATTTTGCTTTAAAACACCATGAATACGACGGACACTTGCTTACCCTCTGTATTCAATGTACTTGTAGATGCATCCAGAAAAGAGTATGACAACCAAAGCATAGTACCAAGATGAGACAAACATGAGGGACAGACTCAAGCTCATCCCAAGAAAAGAGAGGGACCTGCAGACATTTAAACAAATTCAGTGGTGCATTTAATGGTAGTTCACACAATCAAACATTAACTCAGACTGGTCCATTCTACCTCAATTTACATGCAGATGGAACTAATAGGCATTACCCTACACTTGTCTGGTTAATGAAAAACCAATGTCCATGTAACAGCATGAATTTGTAAGCATGTAGGACAACAAAACGTGCCCTTCCCACAAAGCTGTTGCTTGTTGAGGAAAACTGTTACCAATGTTGTTTGGGTTCCTTAAATAAATAAATAAATAAATAAATAAAGTTCTTAGACAAGTCTTAAAAAGTTAGCCATTTCTTTTTTTTTTTTTCAAGGCTGGTCATAACTTTTTAAAGTCAGTTTCAAAAAGGTAGTTGGTCACACTAGTCAAGACAGTCTTAACATATTGGCTTTGTTTATGTAACTGGCCCTTGAACTGAACTGATGACATCACTGTTTTCTACAGTACTGCTTTAAAGTTGAATTGATCTACTTTCATAACTGATGATCTTTACACAGTTATTGAATGGAACTGAATCAACACTGAACTGACCTCAGCTGAACAAAGACACTATTGTTTTTCTTAGAGCTGCTTTATAGCAGAATTGATCTCTGTTCGCACTTTTGAGTCATTATTTTTATGTTTATCCTTATAAAGCTGCTTTGAAGCAATCTGTATTGTATAAAGAGCTGTATAAATAAAGGTGACTTGACTTGTTACTCTAATAATCATAAAGTGTTACTTACCAGTGGTAGAACTTGAATCTTGGCCTCCAATTTGGGGTGCGCAGAAGTGTTTGGACAGCACAGGCCAAGTTTACAAAGAGGTAACACATCAAGAAAAACCTGCAAAGTAGAAATTGGAACATTTTGTTAATTGAAATAAAATAAACAGATTTTTTTTCATTTAGTTTAACTTGTACTAAAATTTACCAAAATAACTAAATCTAAAACTGAAATAAAAATGGATAAAAACTACACTACCAGTCAAAGGTTTTTGAACAGTAAGATTTTAATGTTTTTGAATTCTCTTCTGCTCATCAAGCCTGCATTTATTTGGTCCAAAATGCAGTAATGTGAAATATTTTTACTATTTAAAATAACTGCTTTCTATTTGAATATATTTTAATATGTAATTTAATCCTGTGATCAAAGCAAAATTTCCTGTGATCAAAGCAAAATTGTTCGTGCGCACGTGGACTTACAACGACTTGTGTTGCCATCCCGGCGGGAGGTGTGCTAACAGGGCTTGCAGCATGTGAATCGGTCGTGCCATTAAACTGCCTTGTGTTCTTTTTGCCATGGTGGCTATATGATGCTGTATGATGCTAACTGCAGAATGGATTTCAAGGACTGCGCGCACAGATCTACGGCCAATGCTAAATCCAACGTTTATATTTTTTCTACGAATCTTTGAGTTAACATACTAAACATGAGTGGAATGAATTTGCACCGCAGCGCCCCCACACCTTGATGCTCATGACAAGAATAGCATGTATAGTTATCTTTATTGAAGTGAAATAGGTTTAAATCGCCGTCATGCATGAATGAATGATATTTTTGCAATTTTAAACATAATAATCCACGATGATCACATTACACAAAACTGAAATTGCACGTCAAAATAACCGGTTGAGACCCCCCAAAATTTCACAAATCACGTTTTCAGGGGAGCCCATGTCTTATTAAGGGGAGCCGAGCTCCCCCTAGCTCCCCCGTAGTTCGAACCCTGGACGTTACTACAGTTCTTCTGGATTTAGTCTGTCTCAGTTTGTTCTGTTTCTTCATGTCATTCAAATAATAAAAAACACAAAAATCACACACCAAAATTAGTAAAGCTTTAGCAAAATTTATAATAAAACAGGCAATAATTTAAATTAAAACTAACTAAAACTATAATAGTATCTCAATGATATTTAAGTAACTCTGATTGAAACACTGCAGGTGATGACCACATATACAGTCAGGCACAATTATAGTACAAAATTTCACTGACACACGTTTTATAATATTCATAAAATTATAAATATTTTTAAAAATAAGGGTTAAAAATAAAAATTACTTATGTTTAACTGTAAATATGTTCATTTGTTCGTAAAATAATCTCTATTGTTACAATTTGTTTAGAAGCTAAATTGATATTTGTGCAATAGTGTGTAACACTCATAAGAAAACTGACATTATGTCATTAAGTCATTAGGTGATTGCATCTCAAAGATATTCAAGCACTTAAATTAGTCAAGCAATGAGTATTTCAATGCAATTTTGCATTGTATACATTTTGAAATTTTAAAAGTTTAAATTTCACATATTTTACCCCCTTAATCAGTGCAAAGTAGAAAAAAAAGTTTCCGTCTGGGTCTAGTTATGTCACAAAGTAAAGATGTGAAAGCAAGGAGAACACACTCACATTGAGAGGATGGGAGCAACATGATCCAGGGAACCAATGAGGATCCCAATCTCACAGATCGCTGCAGTTAGGAGTAAGGCCCAGGTTGGCTCACCATTAGATTTGCTATGACCAAACACCTACCAGTAAGAAGTAGGACATGTTAGTCTTCATAGTCAAGACAGTTTTGTCAAGTGCTTTGCACACTGTCATTTCTGTCTTTCTATATATTTTTTGTAAGTAAGAACAATTCAAACACACCTGTGCCTCAGAACATGTAAATGCAATACCTGTAAGAATGGCATGATGCCATCTCGAGCAATAGCCTGAAGGATCCTGGGAGCACCGGTGAGGCTCTGTAGCCCCGCCCCACAACAGGAGAAAAATGAGCCAATCACAATCACCCACGAAGATGGCCAAGCTAGTGTTGCAACAGCTAGAGTCCCTTTAACTGACTCGCCATACCTATTATGAAAGCAAGCATGCAAAAACACGCAAAAACAGAAAGAATGTATTAAAACTTCAGGTCTTATCTGATTTAGCAAGCATTTTTGGAAGCCACTGTTGTTACCAAACAGCACTTACTTGTCTCGCAGTACCACACCTTCAATACATGCTCCAAATAACACCACACAGGAAAGGTCTGTTTAGCGTAATTAAGGTATTCATCTGACCTGTCAAATAATTCATTATAAAATTGTTTACAAAACCAGCTGCTTTAAATTTTTGCAGAAAAAGATACAGATGATGGAGGTGGTTGCAATAGCCATAATGGTACCAGTGGGAATAGATCTCTGAGGGTCTCTAAGATCTCCAGACCTGTTCGACCCAGCCATGATTCCTGTGAAAATCAGAGAAAAACATTTAATGCTTATCTTTTAAAACACTTTTCCCACAGCAAACAGTTTAAGTGACCTTTTCAATATTGTTGTTCGTTTTTAAACCACATAGTTTTTTTAGTACTGAAGCTATTTGACGTATTAGGCACAATGTCTTTCAATACATTAACAATATTTTACACAGAATCTCTCTTTTGACTTGGGTACTTATAAAATTAATCAGCCAAGTGTGTTAGAAAAATGTTCTTGAAATAGTTTGCAATTCCATCTGAATCATTCACACAGATCAATCACACTTTGAATCAGTTGAAGAGGTTTCTCTCTGTATAAAACCTGACACCAAAAGAACAAAAAGAGCACTCAATGAAGTGAATTTTTACTCACAATCCACTGAAACCAAACCTGCAGATGAATCATCTCTTTTGTAAGCAAAATAGGTAAAAAAAAGGTCTGTTTTTAGTCATTTGTAACCAAAACAGTATCAAAAAAACTAAAAATACATGGAAGCACAAGTAACATTGTGAAGGGCTCACATTTTTGCTACTTTTGGCTTTCATAAACAGAATTGTTTTTACATAAACAAATGGAAAAGACACTGTAGCTATAAACTAAAATGTCTATTTTAGACACTGTCACACCCTACAACTTTATCATCTGCACAGAAATGTCCATACACACATAATGATGGACTTAAGGCATACTAGAGGACTGTAAAGATATTTCACTGGAACGTGGTGTTCATTACATCCATTTTCAGTTTCTGTTTTGAGTTCTACTTCTTTATGCATTTATTTGTGTTCAACAGCAATTGTCATTTATGTATTCAGCTAATAGCTCTTGTTAGAACACTGACATTTTTGCTACAATTTCATGTCAGTAAAAATAAAAGCAACTAATTGACACCATTGACACTTTTCCATGCTCCATGTGACTGTAGAGTTGTTGAACTCATTAACCAGGTCAACTGAACTGATGCATAGAAAAGATCTGCAGTTGTATCCATTACTAATATGGTGCTTTTTGTCATTTTGGAGCTTGAAAATCCCACATTCATTTTAATTATACTGAAATTCACCAGTACTGCAAAAATCCACCTTTCTTCAGAAAAAAAAGAAAGTCATACAGGTTTGAAATACCTGTAACTGAAGGGAAGTAGATTCCAACCAGAATGGTGAAGAAGGCAGAGATGTCATTGAGGACATAATATGAAATGTCGTTGGTGTTATCTGAAGCTCGTTCTGAACTCTGCCCCTCCTTCTCCACTATCGTCCTGTATTGCCCATAGTGTCCCCACATGTTATCTAGGAGAAACATTAACACTTAGTAAAACACCGAGCAACCTACATTGAAGTCTTTGTGAAAATGCATCAGATTATAAAACAAACAAACTGACTATTTAATTTTGTTATCATCATGAAATCTTGTGGTGTTCAACTAATTTTAAGTTAAATGAGATTTGTATAATTTTATTTGAGCATTCACCTGATATGACCCCGCTGAGCAAGCCAGGAACAGCTTGAATCTCTGTTAAATTGTTATGGTCGAAGTATTCATCACATGTTGCATTTTCAATGCTACCTTCACAAAAAAGGTTCCATAGTTGGGTGGTGGTGGTTACGTTGTTGATGAGCTCTGTCTTTAGACACTTGTCAAACCTAGAATTTTGCAAGGTGCGGTTGCCTAGCAGACAAACTCTGTTGATGTACAAAAGAGACCAGAAATGTAATTGTGTTCAAATAATATGCTCCATCATATTCAATATACTGTAAACATTTAAACGTTGTAAATTAAGCAAATTTTAATCAAATCCTAAGCTGTAGGCTTTTTTAGACTCAAAATAAATAAATAAATAAATTACAATAAAATAAAAAAATGAAGTGTCCAGAAACTTGCAGATGCAGTTTTGTTGTAATGTCACCCCATGTAGCCCATGCAGGCCACAATGACCGAAGTACCGATGTGGAGGGTTGGAATCGCATAGAATTTAGAATCGTATATAATTTAATCATAAATAATTTGTATATAACATCATGGGCATCATGAGAATTTGTTACATTGCTTCCTGTTAGTGGGACGATTTTGCCCTCCACTGTGCTGCTTTTTAATTCTTTTTCATCATTTTGAATTCACATAGTTATTTGGGTTTATTGTTCAAAATATAATGTGTACAATATAATGTTTTTTAAGACTAATTCCATGTCATGTTTCCGACTTGAATGTGAGACAATAATTTGTACACTTGAACGCAGCGTAATGTTTTATGCTGTGTGAAGTTTAAATGTTCATGTAAAAAATGACAGCGCTACTCACTGAGAATTGGGAGGCTTGATGGCAGATTGGATGACCCCTGCATAGACGGCCATTATTGACAGCATTACACAGGACAGGAAGACCAAAGCCAACTTGTTGACATATTTCACTCCAACAAACACTACCAGAGTCATGATAACTAAACAGCATGTTCCATAAATGCGCGTGTTATTTTGCATTCCAATTGGCTCTCCAGTCTCTGCTTTAAACACAGCAGCATTGGGCATTATGTATGTCTGTAACAGTGAATGAAAGAGAGAAAGGGTTATTGTTATCATACTGAGGATGCATAAGTTAATGTGATTTTTGAGGTTATGTCTAGGGCAATGAAAAGCTAAGTTAATGATAGAATCTGCTGACTCGTGTTTGTTCAGTGCTGACACAAGCTATTCTGTAGTGCTGAATGAGTACTATTTTTGTTTGCAAGAAATTGTTAATGTTGGTCTGTAAGTTTTGACTCACCAAAAAAATTTCCATGGTTCCTAGTATGTACATAGAACCTGCAAATGTGGTGCCCAGGTAGAAACACAAACCCACTGCTCCTCCAAACTCTGGGCCTAATGCTCTGGAGATCATGTAGTATGAACCACCAGCTAAAGCGGGATAAGAAGAGAATCAAGTTGACTTAAAACAAATATGGAATATATAAAAGAGTGATATAACAGATTAAAATCATACCAGGCACTACACCATTAGTTGCAATGGCACTCATTGAAATTGCAGTCAGCATGGTCTAGAGATAAGAAAAAGGCAGATGCATATTTATTTATATTAACAATGCTAAATATTTTGTTAAATATGAGTGGAAAGTATATGATCAAAAAAGGCTGTAAGAATACTTGTATATATGCTTGCTTCAGGGTTAATATAGTCTTGAATTTTTAATTTAGTTTTTATTTCTACTGGCAATTAGTTTTTTCAATTTACTTCATTTTTTTGTTAGAGTTCGCCTTTAGTTTTAATTGTTGCAGAGCTTTCCAGTTTTACTTTTAGTTTTAATATTTTAGGGCTGCCAAAGTTAATGATCAAACTGTATCTTTTCAAATTTTTTAACATCTGCGTGGATGAATGTGTTTGAGGGATTGGTGTACACGGATACAGGACAATCTTATCAAAGCAAATGGACAAATAAATAACCATTTTTTGTTGTTGTTGTTGTTGTTTTTTTACAACTGGTAAATCCCCAAAAGGTTTGCCATATTGAATGATCCATGGTCAGTTTTTCTCATTCTTTGTAACAGACAACAAACTGTCAGCTTCCTGCTCCACACAGCTACTTTTTTCTACATACGGATATGTCTTGACACGCATGGGAGAATTACGTATGCAATTTCCTGTGAAATCCATTCTGACAGCTCTAAAATATAAATTGTGCATTAAAGGCATGGTTTGGAAGATGGATTTTTTTACACACTCAAAGATTTGCAAAGGTTTCAAGTTTTATATAAAATACTGTGTTTAAAAGAAAAAAAATGTAATTAATTTAATTACAACTTAATTTGTTTATTGCAGTCTTATTAGTTTTTATTTAAAAAAAAACACACAGTACCAGGCTTTGAGTAGGCTAGTAAAGTTCTTCCGCGCCTGACTTAAAAAAAATTCAAAATGGTCTCAATTTCAGCATTGTCATGAAACTGTTGGCACAAAGTCTGAAGCACATAGTTGTCTAGAATGTCACGGTATAGAATCAAGATTTGTCACTGGAATCCGATAACTGCTCGAGCCAAATCCAATAATCATAAGGAAGTGTTGACATACTTTTGACCATGTCAAGTTTTTCATTTGTTTGTGTGACAAAACTGTCAAAACTGACAAAAAGGCATTTTTAAGTGATTGAAGAAATGGCTTCATGTGTCTTTTCACACCTGGATACATTAATAAACTCGGTTAGCAAGTACAAAAAAAAAGGGTTTTTGAATTGAAAATGGAAAAAAAAACTCACGCAAGAACAGCACATGAAGACGATAGCAAGGGACTCCACGATTCCCGCAGTACCCACTATCCATGTGAGCCGCAGGAAAAGAATCACACCCAGAATATTCTGCATGCAGGGCAGGAACACACCTATAAATGTGCCCATCTGAGGGCCCTTCAAACAGAGTGACACACAAAACGAAAACATTTCAGTTATGTAGGACAAATTGAGATGGCAGCAAAATGTCTGCAGAAGCTGTGAATTCAATGTGTGTTTGAGAGTCTGTTAACCAGTCACTTTGTAGACTCACATTTACGGTGACCCTCTGAATCCCATCTTCGCTCTCAGCCTCCTCGTGCTCGACGGCCCCCTGGGTTATGTTGGTGTAGTTGGCCAGTTTGTTGAGGAGAGATGACACCATTGGTGTGCTGTCCATCTCATCCTGTGATGGAGGAGCCAATTATTTAATACATAAAGTATTGCACTGGAACTTAGAGACACTATATTAATAAGGTGAAGTATTTTATTTGAACATAATGTTCTCAAACAGTGATAGCTGATGCATAAAGATGAAAGGGTTGCTTTTAAGTAGTTTGTTAGCCTACCTCATAGAGAGCCATATTCTTGCCATAGATGCTGTCATCATGGTCTGTGCTGATTAAGGAGCTGGTTTCTCTGGGAGTCCCATCACCTGGCAAATGAGAGAAAACACAAATAAGGTTTAAATCAGAGACAGGCTGATTTTTAGTTTAAAGGCTGCACCATTTTTAAAAACTGAAAGATATTTAATCAAATGGTTATAAAATGGATTTTTAATGTAAATTGTTACATAGAAAAACTGGGCATCATACACTTAATGAATGAGCCAACCAGACTTTTAAGTCAAACCAGCCAACCAGACTTTTAAGTCAAACACAATAAACTCATGCAGAAACGTGCACCTCATTGTT
Source organism: Tor tambroides (assembly GCA_021397915.2). Classification (NCBI taxonomy): domain Eukaryota; kingdom Metazoa; phylum Chordata; class Actinopteri; order Cypriniformes; family Cyprinidae; genus Tor; species Tor tambroides. The sequence continues at coordinate 87,941 of JAFVLL020030850.1, forward strand.
AGAAGATGCATAACAAATGTACATAAACATTCTAAAATCTGCTCAAAATATCAGGTAGCCTATGTCTGATATCTTGTGGCTGGACGAATATAGTCTGAGAGTCTGTGACATTCTCTAACTTTCAGAAACTTCTCTAAACTGCAAATCAGGTCAAAAATCTCTGCAAAATGCATATAGTGTATTCAGTCTTAAATCTGTTTTTTCAGTGTTGTTAGCTTTGGACCATAAGGCATGAAAGCCCGTTTCCGCCACTGAATAAAAAATAAAAAAAGGTTATTGCGACTTTTTATCTCACAATTCTGTCTTTTTTTCTCAGAATTGCATGATATAAACTCGCAATTGCGTGTTATAAAGTCAGAATTGTGAGTTTATATCTCGCAGTTCTGACATTATTTCTCAGAATTGCGACTTTATGTCTCGCAATTATGACTTCTTAACTCACAATTGCGAGTTTATATCACGCAATTCTGAGGAAAAAAAAATCAGAATTGCGAGATAAAAAGTCGCAATTAGCCTATCTTTTTTATTTTTTATTCAGTGATGGAAACGGGCTTCCATAATATGGTGTACAAGGACAAAAAAAAAAAAAAGTTAAAGTTAACTCAACTTGACAAGGTTTGTTCTTGTCTTGGGAGAACATTACAAAACCTACATTTTCAACATAACTCTTCATCTGTTATTTTAGTCAAGAAATGTAATTGAACCCTTTTATTTAGCCTACTAGACGCTGTTGAAACAAATAAAGGGTTGTTGTCATGTTTGAAATAACCCACAAAGTGTTTAATGCCAGTATTTTGTTATGCCATGATTGTTTGCATTCACCATATATATGCAGCAAACAAGCATGAGATATTTTGGTTACACTTTATTTTGATAGTCCACTTTTGACATTCTGCTAACTATAAGTAACTTTGCAACTACATGTCAACTAATGCTCATTAATTTGACATAGCCTATAGGCTACTTGCAAAGTTTCTCATAGTCAATATGTTGTATGTTGTGTAGACCCATCAAAAAAAGTGTTAGAAAATATTAAAGCTGCAGTCCGTAACTTTTTTTGGTTAAAAATGATCCGAAATATTTGAGCAAGTACATAACCAGCCAGTGTTCAAAACTATCACCTTACTTTAACCCGATCCACAAGCTTATAATAATGTTTTCTAATTTGAGTGGTACAGGTAGGTTTTTGCGGGAAATTCGAGCATGGCACTGCGTCATTACGTCATGTCTCTAAACATAAAGAAGTTGTCCCGGCTACTAGGCTATCACATGTGAGGATCATGCAGGTGATGGATCGTTTATAGCCTTTTCTCACAGCAGCTAGAATAATTAAATGTATCATTTTGATGGCGGATTGTAATCCAGAAAGGATTATGTGTTTATGAAACACATTGTGAATTAAATTAAATTATATTTCAGTTTTAAATGTGCTGATTACAGATAGCCTGGGATTACACAAGATTTGTATTTTAAAGAAAAACAGTTCAAAGGGAGCATAATTTGCTTTTTGGGTTAAAAGAATTTCTTAATATGAAATTCGAATGGCATGACAATTAGATTAGACTGTACAGAAATTGAAATCTACACATTAATACACACTATACCCATAGTCACGCAATGCTGATGTTGTTAACATTAATAATTTGAGAATAAAGTATAACAATAATAATAATTTGCACAGTTTGGTGTGATATGAGTGTTCATTAGATTAAATCACCATTGGTAGAGCGATTTATTGTTATGCTTTTTTCCTCAGTTGGTCAGAACAAACGTGGCAGACTTGTTACTTGTTCAGATGGCAATATATGGTGAAAATTGTTATTTGGGTCATATATTCCAAGGCGTGCCAGAGCACATCCCACGCAAGCAAGATAATTCCACAAGTAACTGCAATTCCAGGTTTTCAAATAGAGATGGCGACAAAGAGGCAAAACTTACGGACTGCAGCTTTAAGCAGACTATCTACTTATACTCAAATGACTGCTAGTTGACATGTAGTTGCAAAGTAGCTTACTGTTAGTAGAATGTCTAAAATGGACTATCAAAATAAAGTATTACCGATATTTTCCTAAAAGACATTTGGGAAAGTGAAATACAAACAGATCATCCGGATCATTTTTTGTCTGTTCAGAAGACACAACCCTGTGTTCCCTCAAACTGTGATTCATGATATGGTTTTTAATATGTTTTAATCTGTTTATATCTTCTTAAACCCTCACATCAGGAGACCTGTGAGCTGTCTACCGCACACCAAGAAATATATGCTGACGGTAAAAAAGGAAGTGAAACATTACCAATGTATATATATAGGTCAAACAAGCATTTTTCCAGTATGTGAAATTTCAAATGCTCAACATTAACAAGTTGATTTAAAATCAGCTTACTCTTGCCATTGTAATGATCTTTTGATGATCCATATCAATGAGATTCTAACTCACCTAATGTCTCTACATTCAAACCTTCTTCACACTCCATGCTGAGAGGGAGACAAAGGCGTGGACGTCTCTGATGGTCTGAGCAGTAAGAACCTTTTTACCTCGTTTGATTAAAAGGGGAGACGCTGTGCCTCAGGAAATTGCTGTACAGTCGGCTCTAATGCCAGTCTGTCCGTTGAACCAGGACTGCAGCTGATTTCTGTTTTATTCCAGTTCAGTAGTCTTTACTTAGTCTTCTCGACCTGTTGCAAGCTATGCTAGACAAACTCCTTAGCTTTGTCAAGAAGGACGGTGGTCTGTGTGAAGGAGAACAGCCTGTCTGTGTTCCAGCAGTTGCCCAAGTCTCCTACCTCTCATATCTGATTGTTTCTTTCTCTCTCTTCTTCACTCAATTTTTATTCCATTACAAGTTCTATGTAGGTGATATCAGCCTCTCCCTGCTCTCCAGTTTGTTTTGTCCTCTCTGAGGTTCAAAAACAGCATTAGACTGGCTCTGTGCTGTATTTCTTAAACCCTCTTTACTGGATCACTGACTGAGCGCGAGTCTTGAAAGACTTCTTATCAACGTACCATGGGTGCAGCAGGCGCAATGATATTACGCAGCGCCTGAAAGTAGTTATGATATAGCTGGGGACTACTTTCAGGCGGTAAAAACGGTAAAACTCAACTGTTTAACTCTACGGGAGTTGTAAAATGAGCCTGTTTTATTCAAAAAAAGTGGAGTGTTCCTTTAAGACTGGACTCAGTGCTGCATTGAGGTACAGGTATATTGCTGCTGTTTGACAGACTGAGAAAGTTGATTTTAAAGTTGTAGTAAACTGGGAAATATGTATTTCCCAGGCCTGTGCTGACATCTCTTTCCACAGTGAAAACAGAACAATAACAGGAGGTTCATAAAAAGTTTTCAAGGTTTCCAAAACATCCTTTTCCTGAGAATTCCTTCCGTGTGGCTTGTAAGTTGTGTTTATCATCCTGTACACAACTAATTTTGTATATAAATGATGAAATCCCAAAGGAACTAATCTGTGATGTTTTGGGAAAGCTCAGTTGGCATGCATTTACTGTATAAAGACCTGATTTTAAAAGTATAACAGATTCAGACATATATATATATATATATATATTAAAGTGTAATTTATTCCATTGATATATTTATGATACATATATGTATAATGTATGGAGAATAGGGAGCACGTAATTGAGGATGGAAAAAACATCAGTTTTATTCAATATGCAGTATGCAGTTTAGTACAAATGTTATTTATGTGGCCAAAAGATAAGATGAAATTCTGACAGCTTGTAATGCAAATTAGATTTCATTCTTGATCTCCTAATAACACAAGATGATATCAAGTAATAATCAGAGCTGGGTAGATACTTACAAATTGTAATCTGTTACTGATTTCAGATTACATGACAAAAAATGTAATCCTTTACACATTTTAGGTAATATAATCAGATTACTTTTAGATTACTTTTGATTTAACTCATTTAATACATTGATTTAAATAGCATTATCTTTTACCATAATGATGTAAAAAAAATGCAAAGAGTAAGAAAACTTGTTCCATTCAATGTAATTTACAACATGAAGTGCATTAAACACTATATTACATCAAGGTTTCCCAAACTAGGGTTCGTAAAGGAACTGCAGGGTGGTTGAGAGTTTAATGAAAAGATGACAATTAATTAAATCATAAATTTTTTTAAAACAAACTCCCTTTCGAGGAAAGTCTCTTCACTCGGTCGCCATATTTGCAATGCCTCCGGGCAGCTCGTACAAGAGCTATCTTAATGAATGGGGTAATCCTGAAATCTCAAAAACTGCTCGCTGAACTCACAATTAAATTACATATGTCAAATCAGCAACAAAAATCTGAGTCTATATTAATTGCCCCATGAATGTTGTTTCTTATGCTCAAAGAGCATTTAAAAAGCTTATTTTTCAGGCTAGACCAGCAAATGTGCATGCGGAGTCATAACGTGCTTATACTGCGCATGTGGATTGGTCTAGTCAGGTTTCTATGGGAAATTTGGCTCTTTCATTTAGAAGGTGGGACTATTCCTCCATATTGCGTGTTGCAGTTTCTCCCATTCATACGAATAGGAGTGAACCATCTTTGTATTTCTATAGTCTTTGTTTTAAATAAAACACTTACTAAAAAAGATGAAATATTTTTATTTACCTGCATACCATGTGATCATTAATCAACATCAAAGAAACCGTGAACATGCAAATGTGATACTTAATTATTGAAATATTTATTTTAAAATCTCAGGGGTACTTAAAGCAAATATATTTGGTGAATAAGGTTTAGATGTTTTTTGATGGCCTCTCAGATCCATTGTGACACTAAAGCAAATTCCTTGTATGCGCAAGCATACTTGGCAATAAAGTCAAGTTAAGTCAAGTTGACTTGAATCAGCTCTTTCTGATTCTGATGACAAAAAGTTTTGGAATGCCTGCACTACATGTAACAAAGAAAAAACATAAATATGTGCATTTTAATGAGTTATAATTAATAATACATGGTTAAAAAAAACTACAGAGTAATAATTCAAATAAAAATGAATGTGTTCATCAGTAGTTGATGCAATGTTGAAACCCTTCTTAAACCTGAAATGATTTTTGTAAATCCAGTGGTCAAATGCTGTCGCCAGCTGACTAATGACTGATCTTTGTATGAATGTCCACAAAACTGGACTATATATACATATGTATATAATTGGTAGGCTATTTTAGAAAGGAAAAATTAAGATGAAAAAGAGAAATTAGGGAGAATCAATGAATTATGAATAATTTATTGCTATTGGGTGAATAACAATCATGTAATCCATAAAAAAGTAACTGTAGTCTGATGACGAGTATTTTAAAATGTAACTTACTCTAATTACAAGTATTTAATTTTTGGAATCTGATTACATAATCCAGATTACATGTAATCAGTTACTACCCAGCTCTGGTAATAATTAATATCATCTTAGTAAGATGATATTTAAATGCTTAGTTTTATGATCAATACAGTGATGATCGAGAGATAAGTATCATATTTGATACTTGCATTTTAATATGATTTTTCATATAAAATGATGTATGGATAATCAAGTAAACCTAAGTTGTTTCAGTCCATTAAATTGTGAAATAATAAAAATGACACACAATTTATTGTTATGTTTACTTTATAAAACTCATATTTTTATGAAGTTTTCACATTAAAAAGATGACCTGAATAGGCCATTTGTATAGTTGTACTGTATGTATGAACTAACAATCAGAGGGCAGAAGGCATGTAGAGCAGGTTTTTCGTTAAAGTTCTGACCTTGTTCATTTATAGGAAATTTATCTACTCTACAGTAGGGCTTTATAGGGTTAATGATGGTTAAATGTTCGTCTGATGCAGCCTATACAAAATGCTTTTACAGCCACGGGAAGGTTTTTTCACAAACAGTATTTCATCTTAAAAGGGAAACAGCACAATTAAACTTATTTTTGTCATGGAAAGTTTTAAATATGCCGGTTAAAAGGAAGAGGACAAATTCCATAATGATGAGCAACAAGCTCTGCTACACACCTCTGTACACACATTAACACACATAAAAGAAAACTTCAGGATTATACAATTCTTATGTGAATGGATAACGATGAACTTTAAGATGATTATGCCTGTTCCAATAGTTTGTCAAGTCAGGAAATGAAGGAACGTCGACCTGCAAGCTGTTGGCGCCAGACCACAACTTCCTCATTTTATGTAAATAAAGATACAACAAGCAACAAGTTACACTACAAGAATCCTGATGCAACTTAAAATGCCTGATGAATGAATCTTATTTCAGATTCTTATTTCATTTACTCACTCTCATGTTGTTCCAGACCTATGAATTTGTTTCTTCTACTAAACACAGAAGAAGATATTTTGAAGAATGTTGGTAACCAAACAGTTGAGGATAGCTACTGACTTCCATAGAATGGAAAAAATACTATGGAAGTCAGAAACTGTTTGGTTACCAAAATTCTTCAAAACGTCTTTTTCTGTGTTCAGAAGAAGAAAGAAATTCATACAGGTTTGAAACTTGAGGATGAGTAATTAATGACAGAATTGTCATTTTTGGGTGAACTGTCCCTTTAAATTTGAATGGAATCCTCAAAAGAAAGTTCAGAACGTCCAGAATAGAAGAAGACATTGTGCAACTTGAAATTAAGGTTTCTTTTTTATACACAAAAAAAGTGAAACAACAGATGAAAGACGTCAGAGTAAAAGAGAAACAGGAAAATGAAGGGAAAAAAGGCACCAGGAAACCACTACTTGTTTACACTCAATGCAAGATAATTTCACAAACACATGGCAGTAAACATGGCACACATTTGCTTCTTCTGAGGATGTGCTTACTGTAAACACAAGACGCTTTTAAGAAAACCCAAGCCTTGCACAATAAGCCTTTAAAAGTTCTCCTCTTCTGTTTGCACATGTCCAGGCAGGATTTGTTTTCCACAGAAAGCTCTCACCTGAGTTGAGTCCCGCTGCTGTGTATGGCTCCTCCTTGTCCTCTTCTTTCATTATCTCCCCATCATAGTCTGGATTTGATATAGGGGTGTCCTCCACCGGCACGACTGTGAAGTTTGTGGGCATTTTCCCTCACACCATGTGCTCAGTGTTATATTCCTTGAGTCTTTTTTTTCTCTGTCTCGCCCCAAGTCTCCTGGGCTTGCCAGAGTTCGAAGTTCTCTGACTTCTTCACAACTGTTGTTCAGACGCGGCAGCCCATGTGATCACTCTCAACCAAATAAGGAGCTGTACACAACTCCTCCCTCGAGGAGCAATGGGCTGTTCTGTCCTGCCACAGAGCTCTGAGCTGGTGCTTCCTGTTTCGTGCTAACTGCCCTTCTCATTGTACCTTTGAAGGCTGGGAGGGAGGTGATTGTTTGCTGTATCAGAGTCATCTGAGACTGCCCAAAGTGATGGGAACAAAAGGATAAACACAATGTGGCATTCCTCAACCCCAGCCCAATTCCCTGCCCCACCCCCTCCTGACGTTCCTAGCCTCAAAGGAAATGTGTGCTACAATCACTCCATTCAGGAACCATTAGGATTGGAGAGGAATTAAAGCTTAAAATAACTGCATAGCTTCTGTTTCTCTGGAAAGGCTATCACTAAACTGCATTGAATGTTTGGTGAACACCATTTTTTTGCACAGAACTCTGAGTGTTGATCAGCCAAATTCTTCTAAAAATATGTGTGCATTGGTTTAAAAAAAAAAAAAAGGCCTAGACAATGAGTTGCTGTTTTCTGCTTCAAGGGTGTGTGCACAAAGATACTCTAACATGACTGATAGATTCCCACTGACAACGCACTCGTTGTTCATGTGAAAGTGGCTGATAATGGTCTCAACAGTGGAACTTTGCTGACTTCACAGGAACAACCTGCATAGCAGCTATTCAGTGGTGGAGAAATCTGCTGTTGTGGCTACAAACTAGAGAATAAAGGTCTTCTGTTCTGTGAGGTCCAAGCAAATAAATAAATTCTCACAAACTGGTAAATATGGAGAAAACAGGAGCATTTTGGAAGTATCATGGTCTTCAACAGACAGTCTATATAATCTTTTCAGTGAAAAATATATATATTTTTAAGTACTACTTAGGTTGCCCCCTGTGGGTTGAAAGACCGCAGTACCCAGATTTTTTTTTTTTTTTTGTGCCACATGTGATTGACTGTCTGTCTTTAACAGTCCAGCAGGTGGCAGCCTATACAGTTTTTGAACAGACTGCATTTGGGCTCTTGTAGAAGTTTCCAACTGAAGCATGGAATAAAAGCTGCAGAACCTACTCAAGGTAAAAAAAAAAAAAAGTATGGTAAAAATAATATAATATACATATTGTTTTGAGAAATACTCTTGTACTTTATCTAAAATCTGAAAAAATATAAACTGGAGATGCTTTATTTAATGCATACTCACAACACTGTGAAGTTCAGTCTGTCACTGTCCTATATGCAGTATTATAACCTGTGCATTGCACTTCAGACACCTTGACCTGTACTGTGATAAGATTCTGGTAAGACCTTCGATTGTGTTAGAACTGAGCTCAAAGTTTTCTAATCTAAAAGTGAAAGTTTTAAAGTTATTTATTTATTTTTGTAAACCAGGGACCCCCACCCACACTGTCAGACAACCCAACCTAAATCTATTATGAAAACTGTAAAAAAAAAATTGGCGTATATAATTGGTGTGTGTGTATGTATATATATATATATATATATATATATATATATATATATATATATAATTGGTATATTAATATATGTATAATAGTACGTTTCGATTCGCGAATCTCACTGGACAAGAGACTTTCCAACAGTGTTATTGACAGCAGTTTGAGGACTTGTCCCTGCGCTCATTTTACACAGGCTGTCAGTCAATGCAGTTACATTATTACGCCAGGAGGTGGCGGCAAGGGACCTTCTTTTAAAAATGCATCATTCATGAAGCAAAGAAGATGTTGAAAATAATTTAACATTAAGCACCACTTTACAAGGCTCAATCGACGATCAACGCTTTACCTGGGTAATGCTGAAGCTGATGTTTCACTCTGAACATGGCTGATCCCCTTAAACGCTGAAAGGATGTTATGACAAAGATATCGCTTTCATCTTCTGACAACTGATGGCGAACTGACTTTTTTCCACAAATATATGACTTGACCTGAAGAAGGAAGGTAATCTTGCATGCTCAGACGATCTCTCTCTCTCTCTCTCTCTCATGCTAATCTACTGATGTATAAAAAAATTAAAAAAAAATTCTTACTGAAAATTCAATACACGTGCACTAAAACAAGACATAGCTTAAAAATAAAGCATATTTTAATCAATGTACTTTAACAGTCAGCAAGACGGTAAATTTGATGTTGACAATAACTCCGGTCCAGGGGACCCACTGCTATGCACATTTTTAATGTCTGTCTTATCTGACACACACAGCTCAGTTTATGAAGCTGATGATCTGAATCAGGTGCCCAAGACGGAAGTTGAGAGCCACTGTTTTAAAATTTTCAGTATCCACATGCAGTATATACATTTGTACATTTAAAACAACTTAAGAAATCTGCAGTACCCTCTTGGACCCCGAGTAGAAAACAATGGATCCAAATGAAGAATCCACTTATACATCTTTATATTTAACTTATACATACTTGTTGTACGTTTAAAGAAAGAAAGGTCATTTGCAAATACATGGAAATCATCTGGAGGTTACATTATCCAAGTTATCCAATTATAGTACTAGTTTTACCATTTTCTTAGCTTTTCTTCTACCACTGTATTATAGTTCGAGCTCGACCTGGTCTAACTTACCACTCTAAATCGGATTTGTGCTCGCTGAAGAGTGGCACACTGAGAGGTAACATCAGGATCATGCGGTTCTCCACACCCTTGACTCCTTCCCCTCCCCAACCATCCTCTCCAATCTATACACTACTACTCAATCTTATTTTTAAGCGCTCCCAAACACAGAGAGGGGCTGTTTCACAGCGTGTAGGAGCAAGTGATTGAGTGGACTGGGACACAAAGTTGATTTGCATCCATTTGCAAAAAAAGGAAGCAGGTGACGTGAGGTAATTGGACAGACAGATACTGAGAGCGAGGATGCGCGCACTGACAGATTCAAGGCGTAATTACTGTGAGACATTAAAGAGGCGCGCGCTCGTGTTGCTTTTACGTCGATGAGGTGTAAATGTAAAGCTTGTGTGCATGTGTGAGTCCTTGCGGCGCAGTCAATATATCTCTCGTTGAAAATAAACACAAGCTCAGGCGGAACTTGCAGAACTTTTTGCCCCACTAAAGTAGGACATAATGCCTGTTCGACGGGGACACGTTGCGCCTCAGAACACCTTCCTGGACACCATCATTCGGAAATTCGAGGGTCAAAGTAAGTGAATGACTTTTGTTTGTTTGCTTGTTTCGTTAAATGAACACTGAATATGTTATTAAGATGCTTATGATGATGGTGATGATGATTATTGTTCACAATTTTAATAATTTCATTATCGTTTTTTAGACTTTTGATAATGACGATGATGATGGTTATTATTATTATTATTAAATGTTTTTTTGGATCATTTGAATATGTGATAACTGGGAGAAACTGTCCATTAGTGGTAACTATAGAATTCACAGTACCCATATAGGAGATGGACATTATTTAATTTTTTAAATCTAAATAAACAGAATTTTGATGTAAATGTATTCAACACACACACACACACACACACATATACAAATATGTATATGAGATTGTGTGAAGTTTTGTTCTGTGAAAAGTGTCTTAACTGTGACATTAATAATTACTTAATAATTACTTAATTTTAATTTTAGTAATTTATTTAATTGTGTTGCATATTACTGTAAGTTTCTTTTAACTTAGGTAAAACAGACATGCTTTCATTCACAATGGGAACTTGTTTTTTGGTTCTACAAGAATGTGATTTATGAGTGTCTTGCATCTCTTGCTTTACCTCAACAGATCGCAAATTCATCATTGCCAATGCTCGAGTTGAAAACTGCGCCATTATCTTCTGCAATGATGGTTTTTGCAGCATGTGCGGCTACACACGTGCAGAGGTCATGCAGAAGCCGTGTACCTGCAGTTTTCTGTATGGACCGCATACTGGACGACCAGCGGTGGCCCAGATGGCCAAAGCCTTACTGGGCTCTGAAGAAAGGAAAGTGGAGATCTCCCTATATAGGAAAGATGGTGAGTTTCTGGGGGTGTTCCTTTATTTGTATATTTAAACATTCATTTTGTAGGTATCATTACAGTGACGCTTTAAAAAACTGACCTAGAAGCATAACATGACCATAAACATGCACTTGATGCACTTGCATTCATTTGATAGATGTTTGTCAGTGACTTGCAACCTTGCACTCATTGTATTTCTTTGGACCCACTAATACTTACTCCCTAAACATTGTTATTCCTTTTCTGATGCATCCTTCTGTGACATTTGATGTGTCCCTTGATGATTGATCTTGGAGTTTAGCCACTCTTGTGGCAGTCTCTCTTACCCATGCCATCCTTTATTATGGATACTCAGCTGAAAGATGAGGATTACAGTACAAGGGCTATTCTAATTATTTCTATTTCTGTCCTCTCCTATTTAAAGATAGCATTTCTGGATGATGTATTGATTTCCAGGACAGCTGGTAGTTTGAGAATAGGAACAATAGTCATAGAAGACATAATTGCAAAGTACAATTTCTCACTATCCAGATCAATTCCCAGTGCTATATGCTAGTAATCCAAATGGTTGCATAAGGGCGTCATAACATTGTGTCCTCTAGTGGTGCTCAGGGCAGAGGACAATGCATACAGTGCGGATTTGAGTCTACGATACTAACAAGTCAGCAACTTATCAACATCCAAGAGCACCAAGAAATGCTCCTGTATGACTAATTTAAAGGGAAGAATATGCTAACATGTTAACAGAGCGGATAAACATACACATAATCCATCCTAGGGTTTAGGCAGCATGTCCGAGCACAGGGTATTTTTCCACTAATCTGGATGTTAGGAATACTTCTCAGTGTGACCCTTTGTAACCTAACCACCCTAAATTTCTCAGGTGTGCTCAGGCTACATTTAGTCATTCTGAAATATGAGACCGCTCCGTTTTTTGACTTCCTTTTGCTGTCGTCTATATTTCATTACAGTATGTCCACTGGTGACAGTAAAATTTAGGATATATATACAATCGTGGTTTTGTTATGGGGTCCGTGGGTGTTGTGTCACTGTAACCTACATGTCAAATCCATCACCTTATGCCTATCAGGATTGTAATTGGACGGCATGTTCAGTATGTGTATCAGAATACAATAGCAATATAAATATAAGCTATTGTTGGTGTTCAGATGCCATGTTTGAAAGTTTAAGCATGTTTTATGAAGGATGTGTAAAATGCATTATGTGAAATTCTTGTACATTTCCAGTACAGATGAGGTTGATGACGGTTACCAGACCTTTATTGTAATAGCTATTTTTCAGTCAGGTTGTTTGTTTGGATTTGTGCTGACGCTTATGGACATATTGACAGCATTTAAAATGTAAAAGTATTAATGTATGCGACAGAAATGTAAAAACTTTTCTTTTAAATTAAATCATAAATATATTAATGTAGTTACATTTTACAGTTTTAAGCCCCTAAAAAAAGTAATAGGCAGATAAGTGCAGAATAAATCATTTTAGTTAAAATATAATACTATAAAGATTTTTTTCTAAATTAAATTGAGGTCTTTTTCTGACACAGAGCTAACTTGACTGTATAATTGACATGTGCAAACCTGAAGACCTGAAATACAATCCAGTAATAGAATGCATTGATTTTATGATCATTTTAGGGTGCATATGTCAATTACTTTGTAGCCACAGCAAATAAAATAAAAATCAAATGATTAAGCAATGATTAAATGTTGGCAGAATTGTCATTTAAGATTTAAAAATTTTGACTCGTATAAAGTGCATCCAGTGTAAAGTGACGAAGTCCGCCTAAAAGCGTTAAATGCGCCAACAGAAATCACACAGACCAGAATGAAATTGTTATAATGTTCAAACAGATATGTTAAATGTGATGGCATTTAGCATATTTAATTAATTTCATAGATTTAAACACAATGAAATCAATCTATTATTTCCACAAATTAAATCTTCAATGAACTAAAATAGATTTGTAAACATTTGTAGGTCTCTAAAGTTGTGCATACATAAAATATTTATTTACATTTTATGAAAATGTACGTTCAATGTCTATGCAAATGTACGAAAATGTGTGTCAGTAGCACAGTTTACATATAAATACATACGATTACTGATGAAATCATGGCTTCTCTTATTTGTCAGTGGGATGAATTGTCACCCATAAAAATACAATCATAAATTTAATTTCTTATTGACCTCAATAAAATACTCCAAAAGATATTTCATGCAAATAATACACAAAGAAAAAATGGAACAGCCTTCATCATTCAGCAACATTCAGTGTAAATGGTATTGGAAGAGATGTGCTTGTGTATCAATCCCAAAAGAACCCTAAAAATGACTGAGTATTAATCAGTAGATCAGTAATCAGGGATTTTTTAGTTACTCTAAACCATAAATACAACTAAGATGTGTTATAAATGTGTAGGTGGCTATAGTCCAGAGGGTCATTTATTACTGAAAACTAACGTGAGGTAATGAAGGTGTCATGGTCAGTAATAACGTCCTGCAGTCTGGAGAGGACTACTGGAATTTTCTGCACAAATTACCTGCTGGAAGGACACACAAAAAGCTCCTCCGAGGGAACTTTGAAGGATAATGATGTTTCAGCGAAATTCTGCAATACACAGGAAGGCCGTGGGGTGTATTCAAAACCTTCTAGGGGTGTACAAAAATCTATTTCTGATTAGAAAACTAGTATAATCAGCATAAATAATTTTGTTTTATGAACCTAAAGAAATAGTGGCTTCTCATTATGTTACCCAGTGCACCAATGCCCATTTTCCTGTAAAGGCGAAGATCCTTGCCTCTTAAGAGAGTCCTTGGGAAGGACTTTGAAAGCAAAGCGTGGAACTAATGGTGGTTGCACCAGTAATCCTCCAACAAAAGAGCAATTCCAATTAGTGACTGTCCAACCCTCTTTAAAGCCTGTTGGTCCTCTGAGGTTTATCTGTGAGGAAATGATTGTGAAATGTATAAAGCATAGCAGATGATCACTTAATGATGACCCCTGAGGCAGATTATGCTCTTGCAGTAAATGATCTGGGGATGACTTTTAATAGGAACTCCCCATTTCAAAACTTGCTACATTTTTTTTTCTTTACCTTAATGAGATAAAACAGAGCCTCATTAGTTTGAGCTTTATGTTTGATGAAAATAATGGTATTATTCTTTTCTTTTTAAGGAATACTTCACCCAAACTGAAAATTCTGTCATTTGTTGCTTGCCTTCATGCAACAATAGTTATTTATAGTGGAATAACCAAGCTTCCCTTTCCCATAATAAAACCAGTTCCTCACATAATCTATTGTATGACTTCAGAAAATTCTGAAATATTTTCATGATGCTTTTTGTGCTTTTTGGAGCTTGACAGTCTATGAACCCATTTATTTTCATTAAAGGAATAGTCCACCCAAAAATTAAAACTTTCCGATAATATATACTCAAACTCACCTACATCTTGGATGGCCCGAGGGTGTTTCTTCATCAGCATGATAAATAATTGGATAAATTTAGCATTACATTGCTTGCTCACTAATGGATCATCTGCAGTGAATGGATGCCAAAGAGCTGATAAAAACATGGCAAGTAAACCACTCCATTAATTAAAATTCCAGTTGTTCAAGTAGTGTCTTTTAAAAAGAAAAGTTGTGTGTTTTTATAACAAATTGATCATTAAGACGTTTATAACTTCAAACAGTTTATTCCAGCTATTCCAGTCGATAATATTGCTTTTTCCAGTAACAAGTCATCTCGTCTGGATAAAAATATGCACAAATCAAGGACCATCTGCAAGTGAACACAGACCAAAACGCTTATAAACAAATGTCGGTGGATTTTGATATAAGCAGGGGATGGACTTTTTGCATAGAGGAAGCATTATTAAGGATTAGGGACTTGTATTTTGCTCAGAAGTGAATGTTTAAAGTTAAAATGCCTTATTGTTACATATATAAACACAGCTTTTTACTTCTCAAAATATTAACTAATGGACTGGAGTTGTGTGGATTGTGATTAAGATGTTTGTATCGGCTCTTTGGACTCTCATTCTAACGGCACCCATTCACTGCAGAGGATCCATAGGTCAGCAAGTGATGTAATTCAAAATTTCTCCGGATCTGTTCTGTCTTTGGATAACATGAGGGTGAGTACATTTTCAGCATATTTTCATTTTTGGGTGAACTATTCCTTTAAAAAGGTCAAATAAAGACTCTAAATTTTGTAACGTGAACCATTTAAAGACAACAGCTGTCACTTTAAGAGGTGAACAAAGTATTTCCAGTATATTTCGCCCATCTTCTCTGGACTGTCTTATAAGTATGAATGACTTTTTAATTAGTATTTTTTAATAACAATACAGAAAATATAAGTAGGCACTGAATAATCAAAAATTCTAAAACATGACCCAGTTATGAGCATAACAAGGAAAGATCCAATGGAAGACCTCTGATCAACAGATAAGACAGAGGATGACCCTGCTCATCAGTCTTCATATTCTGGTAATGGCCTCCTCAGCTATAATTAGACAGAGTAATGACTGAAACCATCTCTGGGAGTTAATTATTTAAATGTCCGTTCTTCATCCCTGAACTCTCATAGGAGAGTCTAGTCAGAAAGCCCTCCTCAGCGTTCATCAGAGTTTGGAGTTGTCAGATGTTGATGGACCTTATGCAGTTATTAGTTTGTATGTTGTTAACCTGGTTTTGCAGACGGTATCACCATAAGATCAAAGTTAGAGTCAAACTTGATGAATACTTTACAAGTGACAGAAAATGATGAAATACATTTAATCTTTAATGTTAATAGATCATCTGGTATTGTGTTTACAATCATCTTCTAGTCCAATTCTGTTTTAATTTTTTAATGTTTAGTTATTATAGATTTATTTTGCTCCTAAAAGAACATTGTATTTAAACCTTTTGTTTGTCCACTGACTTATTGACAATTTTGTGTTTATTTTATGACATGCCACAGGTTCAAATTGTGTTTCACTGCTCAAATTTCGAGGTATTTTCAGAGCTGACAGTGTAACTTGAACCCCAGCAGGCTTGTAGTTGGTGTTTTCCTAAGAGGAGTCGCAGATACGCCAGCAGTTCAGCTCAAACCTCAGGCTATTATCTAAATTTGCATGCTATTTGTTTTATGATATTCAAATCCTACGAGTAAATCGAGAGGATAGCAGGCACGAGGACACATACTGGTGATACAGAGCTGCCTGCTACATCTTGCTTACTTTGTTACTGCAGCAGGTATTCTCAAGAATAAATACTTGGCCACCATGCAAACAGTAAAGCTAAAATTATAGAGTTCTGCAAATTTCTGAAGTAATTTGTATGCAACTCATTCACATAGTTACGTATGCCGCTCAGCCGCTGTGTATTTATTAAGTATTCTAGCTAATTTGATAGGGCTTTCTGCTGAAAATAAGAGTGTGGTATTTATTGTACCATATTTAATCCATTCTGTAGAATTTTTGCAGTTACATTTTGTATATTTTGGCTGATTTGATAGTGCTTTCAGAAACAAATACTAGAATGTGACTAATGCTAGAGCCCATGTTAGAGCCATAAAGTACACTAAGAACATTTGTAATATTTTTCTATATTATTGTTATATTCTGTATTTTAAGAGTGATTGTTATTTGATATATAGTCTGTGAAATTTGTATTGTATATGTGACATTTCATAGGTCAATTTTAATTTCATACATAATCCGTATGCATAAGCAACCGTTGATAGTTTGAACCTGAAGAAGAAGAAGAAAGAGGCTTGGAGTTAGACAGTCTTTTGACCATTCTTTGAAACCACATCTAATTTGAAGCTTGAAAAAGTGTAAATAGTTCTTAACTTTGATTTTTGTTGTATCCTGACAAACGGAAAGTAAACTGTCACACTGCAAGTTTTTGGTTTTATGCGTCAAATCCTTTGTGCCGGTCTCTATGGAAATGGAGGAGAACGGAAAGGAATAGATTGCCATTACAACCCACTTTGAGAGCTTGAGAAATGTTAAAATGAAATTATGAAAAAAATATTAGATAATTATTTTGGATATAGTCTTATTTATCAGTTTGATTTAATATAATGGATATGATATACTCTTAAAAGTAAAGGTTCTTTACATCGGGACTCTAAGAGCCTTGCTAATCTGCAAATGAGAAACCTTAGCGATAAATCATGGCCACAAAAAGGATTTTAAACTGATCAATTAGTATTTTTATACTATAACCAACACTTCCAGGAAAAACAACTTGTTTTCTCATCGCGCTGGTTGGTTTTCTGGAATATCTAGCTGAAACCACAGAATGAAATTGATACAGTGCATCTAAACCTAACAAGAGGATGTAGTGGAGAGGAGGAAGAGAAAGATGAGGGGGTGTGTCAGGCATTAGAGCCACTAAATCCCATTATTAATTTCAGTTTTCTATGGTGCTTATGTTCTTATGAAAACAATACAATTTCCTCTGGTGGCATTAACCTCCCTCGTCCTAATAGCCGCCTCTGTCCTTGGTACTGAAAAAGTCCAAATCCGATTTAGTTTGTAAGGTTTGCAAATGAAAGCTTGCCTTTTTCATGGATGTAAACAGACATACCTTGACATTTGCAAATTAGGGCTTGAGATTCATTTGGGAATGTGTGCGGGCATCTCTTAAAAGGCTTGCTTTTACAAATTAGATTGTCAGTGGCCAAGTCACACGACTAGCAGTGTTATTTCTTCAGAAATTTGGATATAAAATGCCTTTATGGAGCACTTAGCATGTATAATAACACATCAGAATTTCTGCTCACCTGTATTGGTCTGATACCGTTTACCCTCTGAAGATTATGACGCAGAAGATGCCGGTGTTAAGCAGCAGATGGTCATGCTCTTCGTGACTGTGTTTTACAGAAGCAGATGCTGCTGGTATGAATGAAATGATTTACAGAGGAATAGAGGAGTGTGTTTCACTCTATAATCCCTGAGAGATGGCATCATGTTCCCGGTCCCATTGTTGTCCTGTCTGCCCTTGAGTTCATCTCACTGTGAAGCACTCCTGGCCATCAATACTGGCCCATCAGACTGGCACAGAGAGGGGCTGATTGGTTTGGCATTGTGAGAGAACAGGAACCACAGTGCCAATGTGGGATGGCTATCAGTTGCCACAGTGAACAGTCGGGGCTCAGGACATCTGCCAAGCTGGTTATCGCAGACCTTAACATGGATCTTGCCGCGCTCATTGATTGTAATAGCATTTGAGGTGGACCGGTTGTGAATAATAATAAATCCACTTAAATACTTAAATCCTGTCTGCATCAACTATGTGTTTGCGGTGTAACGGGGATCTTTTGTTGTAGGCTGCCCTCTAGTGGTGACAGAAATGTATCAAGAGATGTCGAGTGACCATTATTGGAAAAGTTCTGATTTCTCCCCTTTTCGCAGGTGTGTGTTTGCCGTGCTTTGTGGATGTGGTTCCAGTTAAGAATGAGGATGGTTTAGTCATCATGTTCATCCTGAATTTTGAGCTGGCAGATCAGCAGGACAGACCCCTCGACAGCTCACCGGCCAGAGAGATCAACCACAAACACACCATCTCATGGCTCTCTAAAGGTACTCAGATGGGACTGACCGATTTGATTCATTATATTACAGTACATTATATTGAATTTGTATTTTAGTTCTGGTGTTGGTTCATTACATTTCATTACAATTTTTGTGTTGCACAATTAATTCATGTACTTTAGTAGAAGTAGCTTGAAACTCCTAAGATTGTATGTTTAAATTTGAGACTGATCACTATTCATTTTTGTATGATCAGAAAATGACAAACCAGTTTTTCATTGTTTTTAGAATACAGTATAACAGAAAAATAAAAACAGGCATTTATAAATATTATAAATCTTATGAAGATGCATTATTTTAATTAGAACAACAACAAGAACGGCAACAATTTTACAAGACTTACTACATCATTTTATTTCTCTATCTCTCATTCTGTTTATCGTTGTGTTTCATTATTCAGAATGACTGGCTCTTACTTAAGTTGAATTTATGTAACCAGTGGGTTGGTTACTTGTCCTGTGAACACAATTGTTTCCTGTTACACACACTGTTGCGTAATGGCATTGTTGAATGCTTTTCAACTAAAATGGTATTTATTGGTCGACTTAGTTTTGAAGATTTGATTAGTTTGAATAAAGTGTAAAAAATAACATAAATATAGTCATAATCATAATCAATTTTATGCTTTTAAGAGTCAATAATTCACTAGCAAAGCATCTATAAAAGCAACTATAATGGAACATTTATATGCTGCCTGTTAAATGTTTTATGTTGCTAGATTACACACCTATTTTTAAATGACTGTCAATAAAGATGCTTTCAGGCTGCAGTATAGTTATACATAATGTAGCAATTATCTGACAAAGACCTAACTTCCTTACTCTTTGGTATTTGTTCAGCAAAAAGACGGCATCTCAGGCTGCCTCTGCCTTTGCTGCACTCCCTGAGTGGCAGTAAACAGTCTGTGAATGAAGATTCTGAAAGAGGGTACATTCAGCCGATGCCCCATATGGGCCATGAGTCAGTAGCCCTGGACAAACTGCTCTCCCTGCCTGAGCGCTCTGCACTGGGAGGATCTCAGCTGTTTTTCTGGGAAGATAAGGCACAGATTGAGCCTGAAAGTGAGCCAAGGCCATCAGAAGCGCCCCCTCCCCTGCCTCAGGGCTTCTCTCAATCCTCCACTCGTCTGCACAACCTCACCTCAGAGGCATCTCCGTCCAGCTGCAGCATGGCACACAGCCGCTCCTGCGAGAGCCTGTGTGGCATGCGGCCCTCACCCTCCAACAATGACTTCAACTGGGACAGGAAGCTGCCTGTCAGACCCAGTAGCACAGGTAATGGCACAACCATTTGACCAACTAAGTATTCTAACTTGTGTTGCGAAGAAAAGAGTGATAAGAGAATAGCATCAACATGGATTACAGTCCAGTAAACAGTTTAATGGTCACTGCAAAAAATGTGACCACTGAACAGTTGCAACTGACCAATCAGAATGAAGTATTCCAGAGAGACGTGTGATAATTGAAAACAAATATATGCAAAGTAATAGAAGATGAGATTAATTAGATCTTTGTTTTATTTTCTTCTAGGTGCCATGCACTGCAAAGCCAGCTTGCAGAATGCTACTTCCGACTCAGATCTCATTCGGCTCCGGACCTCAGCTCAGGGCCCCCGAATATCACACACCTTAATAGATATGAAGCCAGAATCCTTAATAGCTGTTCAACCGGGTGAGATTGACATCATTGCCCCCTGCAAACTAATAGACCGGACCCATAATGTGACAGAGAAAGTCACTCAGGTGAGTGCTACATTGTGGGGACCAAATGTTCCCACAAGGATAGTAAAACCTGAAATTTTGGACATTGTGGGGGCCGGCGAGCAGTCCCCACGAGGGAAAAAAATGATTAAAAATGGTAAATGATGTTTATCTGAAAGTGTCACAATGCAAACAGCTTTTCTGTAAGGGGTAGGTTTAGGGTTAGGGGATAGAAAATATCGTTTGGTCAGTATTAAATAATAGAAGTCTATGGAATGTATTTATATAGAGAGAGAGAGAGAGAGAGAGAGAGAGAGAGAGAGTCAGAATTGTTGGTACCCTTGGTAAATATGATCAAAGAAGGCTGTGAAAATAAATGTGCATTGTTAATCCTTTTGATCTTTTATTTTAAAAAATCACAAAAATCTAAGCTTTCATTGGAGAATAAGAATTTAAAATGGGGGGAAATATCATTATGAAATAAATGTTTTTTTCTCAAATACATGTTGGACACAATTACTGGTACCCCTAGAAATTCTTATGAGTAAAATATATCTGAAATATATTCCCATTCATATTCACAATTTTGAGCACACCAGCATGATTATGAACATGAAATTATCCAGCCATGGCTTCCTGTTTCACAGAAATATAAATAGGAGGGAAAACAAAGGCCAAATTCCAAATTAATCACCCATCACAATGAGAAAAACCACACTGTAAAAAAAAAAAAAGTTGAGCCAACTTCATTTTAAGGCAACCAGCTTCAGCAGATTTTTGAGTTCTCTCAACTAATTTTTGTAGGAGATTCTCAACTTTTTGTTGTATAAACTTAAAACAACAAGTTGAGAACTCAAAAATCTGCTGAAGCTGGTTGCCTTAATTTTAAGTTGGTTCAACTTTTTTTTTTTTTTTTTTACAGTGGCAAAGAATATATTTCCTATGTGCAGCAAAAGATAATTGAGCTTCACAAATTAGAAAGTGGCTTTAAGAAAAGAGCTAGAGCAATGAAAATTCCCATTTCTACCATCAGGGCAATAATTAAGAAGTTCCAATCAACATAAAATGTTATGAATCTGGAAGAGGGCATGTGTCTATATCGTCCTAATGCACGGTGAGAAGGAGCGTTTGAGTGGCCAAAGAATTTTCAAGGACCACAGCTGGAGAATTGCAGAAAATAGTTGAGTCTCGGGGTCAGAAAACCTTTAAAAAAATGATCAAATAGCACTTACATTACCACATTTTGGGAGGGCTTCAAGAAAAAAATCAAGGAAAGAAAATGCTTTCACCAAAAAACAATCTCCAGCGTATTCAGTTGTCAGACACGACTGGAACTTCAAATGGGACGGGCTTCTAAGGTCAGATGTAACTAAAAATTTAGCTTTTTAGCAGCAAACGTTCAAGATGGGTTTGGTGAACACAGGGATAAAAAATAAATAAATAATTAAGCAGCACAACTGTTTTCGACATTGATAATGATAATAAACAAATCAGCATATTATGATTTCTGAAGCATCGATCCATCACAGGAATGACATATTAACAGTTATGATTTAAATTGTCACAATATTTCCTAATACTGTTTTTACTGTATTTTTCAAATAAATAAATATAAAAAGAATAAAATCAATCAAATCAAAAATCTTACAGACTCCACAATTGTAAATACATGCACACACACACACACACACACACACACACACACACAGATTTATATACTTGGCCAAGCTGATGTTTATCAGTAAGAATGCAAAAAATCAGCTGATTAATTAGCCTGACTGATATATAGGTCTGTCACTGCATAGGTCGTTGTTATTTCACCCTCCCTTATATGATGGAGTAGATTATGCAGTGGTTTTTAGCAGTTTTTTTTTATCCAGTTGGTGGCAGTAAAAAACAGCTTTTATGTAATACATATGGATGTAGCACTGGTCATTTAGGTGGGATTTTAAACTGTGGTCTGAGGGCATTCTCCACAGCAATGTAAAAAACTGTAGTTAATGCACATGCAGTTCATTCATGCAGTCTTTTGTAACTATCCCACGGGAATATCTCTTACCTGGGGTTAATGCAGCATCTTGGTCAGAGTCATATAGGTGACAGCTGCACATGGCTGGCTGAACAGACACTTGCCCTCCATGAAGGGCGTTCCAACAGAGCGCAGAGGGAATGAGGTCATGCCAAAGGTCACATGGCACATGCCGCGAGGTGTCCTTCCATTTTCAGCTGAGTTATCTGGATGCCCCATGACAGAAAGATCTATATCTCCACAACTGAGTAGCCATTAGCACTCATGTGGATGTGTGTTCAGAGATGCTTAGTCATT
Organism: Tor tambroides; assembly: GCA_021397915.2. Taxonomy (NCBI): domain Eukaryota; kingdom Metazoa; phylum Chordata; class Actinopteri; order Cypriniformes; family Cyprinidae; genus Tor; species Tor tambroides. The sequence continues at coordinate 110,737 of JAFVLL020030850.1, forward strand.
TGTCACTGTTTAGAGTAGTGCCCTGTTGACATAATCAGTAGTTTCACATTTTTAGGTTTTAATTTACTTTAATTGAAGTTTATACATCCATGACATATCTAAATATTATTCAAAATTAACAAAAAGTGTTTTTATTGTAGTATTTTAGTTTTCTTCTTTTTTTTTTTTTGGTCAAGTTTAAAAAGATTTTAGTGTGTATAGTGTAATCATATATGTATGCATCATTAAGATTTTAATACGTTTAAATTAAATTGCTCAAAAGATTAAAATGTTTTTTTTTTCAAATAAATGTTGTTCTTTTGAACTTCGGTGTTCTTTTGAGCACCAAAATCAACCTTTAATAATGAATTCTAAACTCTAATGTGACACTGAAGTCTGGAGTAACGGCTTTTTTATATTTGTATAAATATTTCAATAGAAAACAGTTATTTAAAATAATAATAATATTTCACAATATTACTGTTTTTAATGTTATTTTTTGACAAATAAATGCAGCCTTGGTGACTTCTTTCAAAAATCTTACAATCCCAAACTTTTGAACAGCAGTGTATCTGTATTTATTTATTATTTGAGTATAATAAATTAGTTCAGCACTTATTTTTCAGCGCAGACAGTATTTTTGTTTCTTGTAAGGAAGGTGATTTCACTAAGTTGTGTTTTGCATAGGTGACTTGCAGCTGCAGTAGTTGTGAGTTGCTGATGTGTGTTCCAGAGGAACATCTGACTCTCCTTAACAGGGATTGATGTGTTATTTTGGTCAATATAATACTGTAGGGAAATATAGGGATACCTCGTCCCTTTCCTGTACCTCTGTCTGTCCCCTCACAGAAGTGGCGTCTCTCTGGTGTTTCTCTCCAGAGCCCCAACCCACTTAAAGTGTCATTAGCTCATTAATCACATTGGCACACTCACAGGAGGCCTGAGCTCTTGCCTGACCTGCTGGAACAACCACCCCGAGCAATAAGCTCTTTCCATCAGAAGCTCTTCATTATTTCTCTGTTGTTGTATGTGTGGGTTGGTGTGGATGGTGGATCCTGGAATTATTGGGTAGGATGACAAAAACGATTTGTTTAGTTAATGAATTATGCAGTATGGAATTGTTATGGAGCAGATCGAGTTGTATTTGATTGTAGACAAAACTCATGAGAGGCTGGCCTGCAGTCTTTTGCGTTTCAGTCTGTGTCCCTTCCACCCGTTTTTACCATGTCCAGCTTCTGTAAAATACTTAAATACTACCATGTCAATAGCTAAGCCATATGGCTGATCCTAAATTGATGTTGATAGACATTCATTCTGAGATCATGCAAATGGAGAAGCTGCTAAGCCAACTCAGGTGAAGTTGTGACTAAATGGGCTTCCCATTTAGCAGCTGTGGTTTAGCAGGAGACTTTTTGCAGGATGCGTTTTTGCGTTCAGAAATACCTAGAGTGAATGAAGCAACATTTTAAAGGATTAGTTCACTTCCAGAATAAAAATTTCCTGATAAATTACTTACTCCCATGTCATCCAAGATATCCGTGTCTTTCTTTCTTCAGTCAAAAAGAAATTAAGGTTTTTGAGGACAACATCCCAGGATTTTTCCCCATATTGTGGACTTCAATGGCAGCCAATGGGTTGAAGGTCCAAATTGCAGTTTCATTGCAGCTTCAAAGGGCTCTACACGATCCCAGCCAAAAAAAAAGAAAACATATACTTTTTAAACACAAATTCTCATCTTGCACTAGCTCAGCAATGTGCATCCGTGGCTTCACGCATTATGTAATCATGTTGTAAAGTTCCTTTAACTTGACACACAGTGGCTTAAAGGTGTCATAGGTGATTGTCTTCAGAAACATTTTTTGTTATTCTGGTTGAAAGTCTCTTCACATCCTGATAGCAGTCATTAAGTTAAGTGGTCTAAATGTGTTTATCTGTATTTATGTATTCTGTGGAAGGTGTAGGACCAAGAAATGTTCGTCCAATCAAAACGCTCGGTCCGAGTGTTTTAATTTTCTCTCCTACCTGCCTGTCAACGTATGTATTTGCATACCTCTGCGCACCCTGTTGGCAGCAGACCGCGATCATCATCAGCGCATTCACGCATGCTGTGCAGTCAGATCGAGAATGGCAGACAAACATCAACAACCCGATCTTCCCTCCTGGTATTGTAGTACTTTTACTAACTGTACTATAAAGTTTTCTCACTGGTGAATGACACACGATGTAGCCCAGCGGTTCCCAGTCCTCGCGCCCCCCCCTCTCTGCACATTTTGCATGTCTCGCTAGTTAACACACCTGATTCAGATAACCAGCTCGTTAGAAAGAGAGATACATGCATGAACTGTGTTCCGATTGACATGCTCCCTACACAGTGTTCATTGCTCCCTACTACCTGAGCAGGGGAAATCCGTTGAGGAGTTTTCTTCCTTGAACATTCATTCACGGATTACAGCTCTTAACACATCTTCCACCACAGGCAAACTTACTAGAGAATACATAATATACCTCTTTAAATAAATACCATTTAAATTCACGTCTAGAACTCTTTAATGACCTTTGTATGGAACATATATGCTTGCTTTGAACTGGACAGCTGATGTAGCCTATTGTAGTAATTTAATGTTGTCTCTGGTATTCTGCTCTTTGAGCGTATGTGCGTTCAGGAGGCGTGGCTTTGGACGGCGATTGCAGGGAGGGTGGGACATTCGCTTTCAGTGCTATCAGGCTAAAGTTAGCATTTTCCGAGATCTCCAACTGCACCTTTAACGCAGCGTTCCTGAAGGAAGATACTTAAAAAACAGTGAATGTTGCAGTAACCATTAGAAAACAATGTAATGTTTCATATTGCTGTTCAAAAAAGTTTTTTTTTTTTAAAGAAATTATTACTTTTTTCTGTATTAAAATGATAAAAAGTGGCAATTTTTTGTAATAATGTTAGTGTATTTACTTTTTCCAAATAAATGCTGTTCTTTTTAAATTTCTATTTATGAAAGAATTCTGAAAGAGTTGTTTCTCCACAAAAATATAATGGCACACAACTGTTTTCAACACTGATAATAAACATGTCTTGAGCAGCAAATCAGTATATTGGAATGATTTTCTGAAGAATCATGAGACACTGAAGACTGGTGTAATCATGCTGAAAATTCAGCTTTGCCATCACAGATTTGATTTTAAAGTGTATTGCGAGACATTTCTTTTAAATTGCGACCTCACACTTTGTCAAATGTACGTCAAATACATTTACAGTATACAGATAATCCAATTGAAAGGCAGAAATGCAGCATATTTAAAGCATGTTTTATTTTTATCTCAGGCTCTTGACATATTCCCTGTTTCCTAACCAGGTGGACAATGGCAGATGATTACATGCTGCATTGATCAGCTTGTGTGGGATGCACAGCGAGTTTGCGCAGTGATCAGTAACTATTAGCTCTGAGATGTTCTAAGAGAGGATTTTGCTTTTATAACGCTCCCACCTTGATACTCAAAAAAGGCAGCGTATGATGTTTCAGTTACTCATAAGTGTTAGTTCATGGTTTTCACCATGTATAGTAGATTCTGCTGTGGAATCCAGACAGATAAAAGCATTTCTTGTGAGAAATGCATTACTGACCTTATTTTTTTTTTTTTGACTGAATCAGTTCAAATGGTGAAATGGTGTCCCAGATGTGTTTAAACACTGGGCTGCTCTCCTGACTATCTTTTTCATGTTTTTTTTTATGCCTATATTTACCTAAACAACAGCTGGGGCCAGGCTGTGTGCAGAAATTACAAATGTTTTGATGGTACTTGTGTTGATGGTAGAAAAAAAATCAGTGAAATTTATGCTGAGCTCAAGGGGCATAACTTACATTTTATCACATTTTTAATGAATTGTAGTAGATTAACACGTTAAATTAACAACCCAAATATAAATTTAACTGAGCAGCAGTTTTGATCATTTATTTAATCAATTAATTGTTTTAATAAGGATGTTTAATGTAATCATTTGCTTTTTTTTCGGATAAAGCATTAGATGAAATAACCTTTAGTAATGATGCTTTCACTTCTCAGGCCTTAGTGGTCCGTATTTTCACATTTATGCATATGTTATCCATAAATCTTGTTTATAATGAGGGTGTGTCTTAAAATTTGCTCTTTAGAGAGTTGGGCTGTTTGGAGTTGAAACAGAATGGAGGATCTGTCTTGACTCTAAACTTTATTACTTAAGCCAAAGAGATTTTCACTGTGGATATCTGTAGTTGATACAAATGACTTCAGTACATAGTAACTTGAAGTATTCAAAGAATATAAACAGTGACTGTAAGGAACTTGTGAAACAAATCCACTGATATTTCATTTTCATTGTTTGTGACTTCCTGGTTATAACAGGCTGTACCCTTGAATACACCATCACCGAGCACACTGTTAATAAATGAGTGAGCAAATATAGCTTATGGGGCATATAATTAAAAAATATATCAAACATATATTATGTAAGCCTTATCTTACTTGAATAACGTTCCAGTGTCAGTGTGTAGGCTGAAGAGACATAAATGCTTTTGTTAGTACTACTATCATCTTTTCACCACTGCAAGTTCATTTTGCATGAATGCACTAATGCATCTAATTTTTACTTAATGTATAAATTAATTTCTCAGCAATAACTAGCAGAGATGGCACCGATAAAGGCTGTAAAGTAAAAGGTTTATATCAAATGATCAAATCGAAGGCATTACACTTTGAGTGTTTTTGCCCTCTGGGTGCTGTAATGTTAACATCCTTTTGTGGTAACAGACTTATTTTGCTGTCTCGCTGAATGGCACTGGACTGGATCCAGAAACTCCATTAGTTTGCTAAACTGCATTAGAGGACTCTTGGCAATGGCCAATTACAATCGTAATATAAAAACATCATAAAGAAATGAAGTAAAATACTGGACGTCAGACAGTTAGTCATGTTCCAATTAACCATATCTTCCAGGCTGCAGGGACTTCAAAAAGTAGTGTTCATCATTGCAGTTTTGTAAGATTTTTGCTGGAAAGGATGCTACTAAGTTTCCTTTTAGAGGCAATGGGCTCTATGCACAGGACGTAGCCTATATATTTCCGGTTAAATCACAGGCCGCTTACAAGCTTCCGGTCTATATTCAACCATAGCGTGAATGCGTTACTAGCTGCAATCTTTTGTCAGTGAACGATTAATATAAACTAATATTTATAACTTGTATTGTTAGAATATAACACAGTAAGTACACCATAGTAATATAATACAAAATTTATTTAACAGAGTTCCGTAAAGTTTAAACATCCGTGAGGGTGGTTTGTCCTGCTATTGCTGTGTCCCGTTTTGTCCCAGCAACATCCCCTGGATGAAGAAAATCGCAATAAGTGGTTCTACATCAGGTAAGACCTAATAATTTACTATATTACCAAGCACATTGTATGCCTGTTGTGAACATTGTTTACCTGTTTATTTAAAACCTCTTCTGTGGGTCTGGGCAATACATGTTAACTAGTTATTAGATGATTCACTTAAAAAAAAAAAAAAGTACTTGCATGTCAATGCATTACAATCATACATTTTTAAAGTAAGCTTCAGGTTCAGTGTAGACAAACTAACTTGCATTGTTATTAGATTTTGTGATGTGTATATTCTGAAAACATGTTTTGCATCCCATCTAGATTTGCGATCTACGCCCAATGGACTTTTGGAGACTTGGTGAACCTGCATCCCACAACATGGTTCGTGTGACCAGAGCTAGGGACAGCTATAACGAGGAGTAAATTTGGAATAACAAGCAATGCAGTGGTAAATATTGATATTTGATATTTGATGATTATTTATATTTATATTTCTCTTTTGATGCACACATTACATGCATTATATGTATCATAATTATTTAAAATTTATTTTGACAGTGTCAGTTTCTGCAGCCCATCGATGAGTTCTTCCTCTTCATGGTCCACCTTCAGTATATATATATCTATATATCTATATATCTTCAATACTGTTTCTTGCTCACCTGGTGTAATCTAAACATGTAAATATAATAAAAATTGATGCCATGTAAATATAAGTAACTTTGATAATGTAATGTTTATGTAAAATACTAATACATTAAATATTAATAACTGTGATAGTGTAATGGTCTTTTTTAAACACTTCTGCCACTTGAAGGACTGATAGGTCAGGCAGCTTGCTGGTGACACCAAAGTGTTCTCCTGAGAAAAAAACAAACAAAGATACAGGGTAGACTGACCATAAAAATGTTGCATACATTATGAACAGTACCATGTCCACTATGATTGTGTTTTGTCTTTTCTGCAAGGCCTAATCATATAGGCATGTTATATATTATGAATTTAGCAAGATATGAAAAGTTAATGTAACAATATTAGACTGTGATACATTTACAGTCTACTCCTACCTTACTGTCTCAGTGAGTCTTGCAAACAGGACCACCATCCCACTGACAGGCCCTGGCTTGACTCTCTAGGCATACCAGTGGGTCATGTCAAGTTTATTAATTATATATGTCATTCATTAAAGTATTTGATAATTCTCTTACACTTACCATTGTCCAAGGTTTGTGCCAACTCTGCTCCATTTCAGTGCAGTTATGTACAGGAGGAACAATCTGTGCAGATAATTAAATTGGATTACATATTGAATTGAATTCAGATGCATTTTGAATTACTTTCAGTTGCATTTTAAATTGTTACATTGTAAATGAACATATATTTTGAATTAAATTATGAAGAATTAATAATCTGTATAATATTACAAACACAATACACTGTTCAGTAGTATTTAAGGATGTCCCTATCCCTTAACCATTTCTGATCTTGTTTGCTTTTTTTACTGAACAGCTTCACCATGTTTGTGTTAGAAATCTGCTATATTAAATGTAAACAATCAATTCAAGCTTCAGGGTACAGATAATAAAATAACTGAAAATATAAGTATAAACTGTCAGAATTAAGGTGTATTACGATATATGGCAATCTAAAAATAGGTACAGTATTTAAAATACTTTATATCAAGTGAAGACGTTCATCACAGCAAAGTAAACACCTCTCAGAGCCACATGACAGATGCAAACAACCGTGGATTAACTTTCCAGGAGCTCTGTTGTTATTGCTACTATCTCTTAGGGGTCATAAAACTTCAAGTGAGTGGCGTTTAAAGCTAAACTCTATTTAAGTGCTGATCAAATCACACTAATGTTGTCGATGTAACTTGAATCTCTTTAAAATGCCTTTCTCCGTTTTGGTATGACAGCTGGCAGACTCGCAATGCGATGAACAGCATTTACAATAATTCAGGAAAGTTCTTGTAAACTGAAAAGTCATCTTCTCCTCGGTCACTTTGAAAGCTCTTCGTTAAGAACAATGGCTTCCGGCACAGCACCGGATGTAAGAAAGGGTCCTGAGGAAAAACGTGGAAGTGACCGTGCATAGAGCCCATTATTTGATTGTTTCATCAAAATTATCTGAACAGTGCCCTGTTCCATAATACATCATGATGGATGTGCAAGGTTTGCCATTAGTCATCATGAAATGTGCCTTTAGCTATGAGTATATCATGCAAGGTCAGTTGAAATTCATGTGTCTAACTGAGCAGGTTTAGAACAATGACAATTCAGTGCCTTTAGACATGTTGTTCATCTTTAAATTATGTACATCTCCCAACAGACTGCAGAGGGTTTTTATTATTTTAACAGTAAACATGCAGTTAAAACTGTATGGGTGTTTAATAATTATATGATTAATTAGTTTTTAAATGATTGTCAGCAGTGAACATCTGTGCAAATGTAGGAGTCCTGGATATCTTTTTTTTTTTTTTTTTTTTAATTAAAGGAACACATTTGGAGAAATTTAGCATTGCATCACTTGCTCACAAATGGATCCACTGCAGTGAATGGGTGCCATCAGAATGAGAGTCCAAATAGCTGCTAAAAACATCACAATAATCCCCAAGTAATGATTCAAGTGCAAGTTAATGTAATGTTAAATTTCTCCAAATCAATTCTGATGGAGACATTAAAAAAAAAAAAAGATGTACATCGTAGATGGCATGAGGGTGAGCCAATTTTCAGCTAATTTTAATTTTTAGGTGAACTATTCCTTTAAAGTATTAAATAAGAGACTTTTAGATAGAATAGACATTGAAAGTAGAAAGAAGATATTGACAGTTTGAGAGCAGGCATTTACACAAAAGTCTGACATTAAAACACTAGCACATACAATTTTAAGTTTCTGATATGAATCCATATTATGTATTCTGAAAACAATGCCTAATGCCCATGGGAATAACTCAGCAGAGTGGATGGTAAATTCACAAAGACTGTGACATAATAAAAATACTTGAACACCATTTCTTTCCAAAGAACTGTTTGTGGGAGACTTTTGAATAATTTATCATTCCTTCAGAATTATGTATAATGACTTCAGGCATCTTCATTTTAATATACTGTTTATCTTCACAACAGCCTGCTCTTCTTTTCTGTCTTTACTCATAAACCCAAGCCTGATATGATTATGCATTATTCTGGGAGCTTGAGAAATTCCCACTGGTATTAAGTATTGTTTGTTGTAGTGGCATAAAATTATTTCTTAGTTTTGTCCAGGTTTACTATCTTTATGATCAGCTCAGTGACCTTAGTGTCTGCCTTCAGAGAGAAAACATCTGGAGTCACATTCAAAGCAGCCTAAAGTGGTATAATATATTCAAAGAAATCTTATTATCTTTACCAAGGGTTTTTTTGACTCACGTTAATGACAGGAGTTAGTCATCATGACTCAGAAAACAGACATACGGTGCATTTTCGTTTGATGTCTTTGTATTATTGTTTAGTAAATAGCTATTTTTTACATTGTGTCTCATTTGCAGTGTCATTATTAATTGAACTAGATGGCTCTCAGTGTGATCTTTGTTGACACATGTGAAAGGTGACTTAACATGCATGATGTCAGTCATGGGCAAGTAATTATGTTGTCAGGGGTCATTTAGAGTAAACACATGACCTACCGATCAATTGCATTCGCTATGAAAACTAACAGCACATACCAAAAAAATAAGTGAATGGTCAGAGATGCATTTAGAAGGGTCTAGAGCTTTGTTTTAATAGTTGTTTGGTAGTGAGTGCTTAGTAATGTGTTTTGGTAACACGTTACAATAAGATTCAGCTAATTCATTTGGTATCATGAACCAACAATTAACAATAACCTACCTTAATGAATGTTGTAAAAGTAATGTCAATTTTTGCATACACTTTACTCTTCAAACATTTGGCAAGTTCACTTTTATTCAGAAGCTAGAAATGCTGTTCTTTGGACCTTTCTATTCATCAAAAAAAAAAAAAGTGGTCTGTAGTTTCCACAAAAATATTAAGCAGTTGTTTTCAAGATTGATAATAATGAAAAAATGTTTCTTGAGGAGCAAATCAGTATATTACAATGATTTCTGAAGGATCATGTAACACTGAAAACTGTCATAATGAAAATTAAGCTTTGCCATCACAGGAATAAATTACATTTTAAAAGCGTTAAAATATCTTTCTATTTTAATATCTTAAAATAGTAGTGTACATTAATACATTTTTAGCACTTCAAGCTGTATGAATTAATGTATTGTTACTATTAGATTGTTATATTACTATTAACCTAGATTAATAAATGCTGTAAAAATGGTGTTCATTGTTAGTTCATGATACCTGATGTTAACAAACTGAAGCTTATTGTAAAGTGTTCCCTATCGATGTGTATATGTGAGCAATGACCAACTTTTGGTAGAGAGCGGTTATTTACGGCATACACTGGCTTGGCTTTAATTTCACACGTAATTTAAGTATGATTAAACCTAATGTGGGTGAAAATTATCATAAGAGAGGCGAGTTAGAGGTGAGGGTCTGTAACATGCCTGGAAGCTGGGCACATAGAGAATTTTTTTTTTTTTTAGCGTGTTTGTGCTTATCAGGGGAACAGAGGATATCCATCAAGCCCTGCAGCTGGACTACTGAGAGCGAGGAGGTGGATCAGACAGACAGCTGCAATTACATCTCTTCCCGAGTGGGACTTCCACAGAGAAGAGAGAGAGAGAAAGAGTGAGAGGAACACACACAAACACAGTGTTTCTGAAAGCGAGGGAGGGAGGGAGGGATGGAGAGGGATACCACAGGCAGTTTACTCTCTTTAAAAGGCAAAGCGTGCAAAAAGTGGAACAGCTGCCCTGACAGCGTGACAATGGATCCATGCTGCTGCCGTTCAGACTCATATTCTCTTTTCTGATCTTTGTGCGAGAATTGAATGTGAAGATGGACAGTTTATTCATGTTGTGCTGATTCACTTGGAGTGACCGAAACAGCTGGGAAAGGTGCTGAGCAGCAGTAGGACTTGAAAGACTGGATGATTTGCTTTCCAACTTTGAAGGATGGAAAAAGTGAGTGGAATTTAAAGACCAATCAGGCTTTTATTGGAAGTCACTTAAGAGAAACACTCTGAAAGAGAAGCGTTCAGACCAATGGAACCGAAGCGGTCCACCTCAGAGGAGGAGAGTGTTGGCTGTTCCTGCGAGCAGTAGGTGAGATGAACAGTGGCGTTTAGACATCTGTATGGGGCAGAACTATGTCCTTTAGTGCCAGAGGCAGCATTCCTCAGGAGGGGGCGCAAGGGAGCAATGAGTGGAAAAACACTCGGGTCAAGAGGGCTGTTCGCATCTCTAGTATTGTGGCACAAGAGGTGAGTTCCCAAGGAAGGTACAATTTGTTTTTACACTACTTGATATACACTGCTGTGCAAAAGTTTGTGGTCAGTAAGAATTTTTTTTTTTCGTTCAGCAAGAACACATTAAACTGATCAAAAGTGATAGTAAAAATAGATTTCTTATTAGTAGATTTCTATTTCAAATAAATGCTGTTCTTTTAAATATTCTATTCATTTAAAAAATCCTGAAAATAAAATAAAATATTAAGCAGCACAACTGTTTTCAATGTATTATAATAAGAAAGGTTCCTAAGCACCCAATCAACATATTAGAATGATTTCTGAAGGATCATGTGAAACTGAAGGCTGGAGTAAATTCAGCTTTGCCATCAGGAATAAAATGTTTTAAAATATATTAAAACAGAAAACTTTTTTTTTAAAATTATTATAACATTTCACAGTATTGTTTTTACTGTTATTCAATAAATACTTTTATTTAATACTATTATTTAGTATTATTTTTACTGTAATTTTATTCAGTTAAATGCAGCCTTGCTGAACATAAGAGACTTCTTTCAAAAACATTAAAAAAAAATCTTACGACTCCAAACATTTAAACGGTAGTGTATTTTACATTGAAGTATTGGTAAACTCAGACTATAAATAGTTAAATTCTTTGGAATTCAGTAATGTTCTGTATTTTTTAAGTAAAAGGAAACAATGATTTTTAAATCAATTGTAATTAGTGCTGTCAAAAGATTAATCGCGATTAATCGCATTCAATATAAAAGTTTTTGTTTACATAATATATGTGTGTGTACTGTGTATATTAATTTTGTATATATAAATACAAACACATTCATGTATATATTTAAGAAAAATATGTTGTTTATATTAAATATACTTATATATATAATATAAAATATAAGAATATAAATATATAAATGTATATACATGTAAATATTTTCAAAATACATATATGCATGTGTTTGTATTTATATACACATAATAAATATACATAGTACACACACATATATTATGTAAACAAAAACTTTTATTTTGAATGCGATTAATCGCGATTAATCGTTTGACAGCACTAATTGTAATCTAATGGTAGTCTGTGTGTGTGATTTGTCTCCAGTTTTGAGAGACTGGAGTGAAGCATTATTTCAGGAATTACTGGAGTATTCTGGACAGCGTATATAAAAGCATTCCCATCATTATCTTTGTTACAAATCTGATTTTTGAGTGTTAACAAAATATGAATGTTACCCTTTCATATTCACTGCAGTAAATTCCAAGAAAGGAAAAAAGGATTGCAATTTTGCTTTCTAAAATGACTTTATTATTTCACATTATTATTATTTCCTTGTGCACTTGAGATAGTTCGCTCAAAAATAATAGTCAACATGAGGGTGAGTAAATGATTCTAGAATTTCATTTTGGGGCGAACTATCCACTGTAAATGGTTACAGTAGGATCTGCCTGTTCCTGTATTTAATGTGATGAAAACACAGGACATGAACACTGGCACAGGAAAGAAACACTGGCATGTGGGCATTTGTGCCCAGAACCTTGTGTTGGCAGCATGTAAGATTGGTGTTGTGGTGTCAGAACTGGGCTCTGCTCACCACAGTCACAGCAGTCAGGTCAAGCACCCTACATTCATCTCAACACAAGGATGCCCTTGACTGCCACACCACCGTCTGTGAGGCACTGAGACAATTGCTCACTGCAAATGGCAGTGCCCTATGGAATGGAGCTTCCTTGATCGATGGTTGCCCTTTCTGACTGCTTCCCTGTGAGATTATCTTCTACGTTTCAAATGACAGCTCTCTTCTTCAGTTCAATACGTCTAAACCTTCTACCTGCGATGTTTCTTCATAGTCAGATCAGGATGCTCTGGAGCTGGATATCGGCTGGTTGCTGTGTAAAGGCTGTTGAGCAGCATTGTTAATTGATTTGTGGGAGATTATTATGTACCTTAGTAATGGTTTTTTAATGGAGGGTCTTTCTGTTTGAGGACTTAATGTCAGGACATTGGTGGACAGCTGGTGCGAGGTAGGAGATCAGGAAAGTTTTCGCCTTGAAGTATGTATAAGCCTGAAACAACGCACAAGGGATGGATATAACATAGTTTAATATTCTGTCAACAAGAGCAAAGGTTAGAGGAAGATCAGTTTATATCAGATCAGATATATATATATATATATATATATATATATATATATATATTAAACACAGATTCCTTGCCAACATATGGCATCTAATCTGATAAATTAAAAGCGTGTTTACTTCAGGTTTCACTGCATAGAGCTCTGTAAGGTAATAGATGTCTTGGCTGTAGATCAAAGCTGTAAATTGTCTGGTGAGTCAGTGAACAAGGAGCCAGTAAGGATAACAGTTTTTTTATGGTTTGTTGGAGCTTCCGTCCCAGAAGGCTATTTTGAGTCCCAAGGCTGGTTCCTTCACCCTCACGTCCTCTCCCTTTCCTACCCCTGCTGTGTTCTCATCTCACACTGGCCTTGGACAGACATGTCCACCCCTTCACCCCGGCAAACACACACAGCTAATTCACAAGGACAGTGTAATCATGCCACAAGAGCCAAATGTATTTGTCACCAATTTTGGGAGACATGGGTAAATTGAACATGATGTGAAATATAATGTTTGATTGAATGTAAATGCAAGTAGTAGATTTGAATTATAAAGTGGATTGTTTACAGCAGTTACATTAAAAAATATCTGCAAGCTGCAATTACATTGCTGGTCTCACCTGTGGAAAGCAAAAATGGCATTGTAGCAGTGACATATAGCATGTTTCATGTGTAAAAACCGTCCCACTTGATGTTATGTTTGAGGGAAGGTTCAATTAAATCTGTAGGAAAAGTTCATCTAGAAAAACTGACCCAAATAACTTCTATAACCTCTCTGACAGAAAACAGAAGAATAATAAGAAAAACATATAATTACTGCTTGTTATATAATAAGCTTGGACTGAGTACACCATCAGATCACCATCCTGCATCATTAAGACCACTAAACCCCACTGTGTTTCTGCAGCAAATACACTGCAAAGTTTGTTTTGTTTTGTTTTTTCTACAGATTAACTGTGTCTCTGGTGATGAGGAGTATAAATTAATAAATATAGAGATATGAAATGGTGCTCTTTGGAGCCAGCGGCCTTGTAATTTCATGTGAGATGATGCTGGGTAATCAGCACTGGGTAAATCAGGCCTTGAGATGAGGAACACAGAAGGATTTTGCTGTGATTTATTATCTGAGGTGACAGAAATTCAATAATGGTAATGCACATTTCTGCAGGTTCATCTTCAAGAGAATTGAAGTATTGATTGAAGGTCTCAAAGTTAACTCCTCCTATACTCTGGATATTAATAAAACAAGGAAGAAAAGCTTTTTAAAATACAATTAGCATCTTTGCAGAATAGCTTAATGGGTGAACTTCAAAGAGAAAAAGTCACACTATTTCATTTTTGCCACTTTTCTAATAGCATTTCCTTTTTTTTACTGCCATTCAAGTGTATCAAAGAATTTATGTTTGTTTCCTTATTTTCCTTTATATTTCTTCATCCAACAACTTCTTTCTTGTAAGTTACTTAAAGGGTTAGTTCACCCCAAAAATGAAAATTCTGTCATTAATTACTCACCCTCATTTCGTTCCAAACCCATAAGACCTTCGTTCATCTTCGGAACACAAATTAAGATATTTTTGATGAAATGTGAGAGCTCTCTGACCCTCCATAGACAGCAACGCAACTGTAATGTTCCCAGACCCAGAAACGTAGCAAGGACATCTGTAAAACAGTCCATGTGACATCAGTGGCTCAACTTCAGTTTTGCAAAGCTATGGGAATAATTTAATAATATTAATAATTTAATATAAATAATTTTTGAGTGCAAAGAAAACAAAAATAACAATTTATTCAACAATTCTTCTCCCCCGAGTTACGTCTTCTGCCATTTTGGAGAGTACCCAAGAGCGTAATCGACGTAATCAGCTTTGTTTACGTTCGGGGGGGATAGCTTGCGCATGAACGTAATCGACGTAATCAGCATTATTTACGCTTCGGGGAAAGCGTACGTATGTTTTGTTATACTCTCTAAAATGGCGAAATTTTTTGTTTTCTTCACGCTCAAAAAATATCCTCGTAGCTTGGCAAAACTGAATGCTGGACTGGACTGTTTTACATGGACAGTTTTACCGATGTCCTTACTACGTTCTTGGACCTGGGAACATTACAGTTGCGTTGCTGTATATGGAGGGCCAGAGAGCTCTCACATTTGATCAAAAATATCTTAATTTGTGTTCCGAAGATGAACGAAGGTCTTACGGGTTTGGAATGACATGAGGGTGAGTAATTAATGACAGAATTTTCATTTTGGGTTTAACTAACCTTTCAATAATAAATCTGCCCAGATAAGACCTGCGTTAAATGTATGTGACAATACTGGGCCGGGGAAACTTGCAAGAGGCCCAAGAATGGCTTTTTTTTTCAGAGCGTATATTTACACAAAGTGCAAATAACCCACTTTTGGATGTTTTGCTGAACTTTTTTCCCTCCCTTTCAAATCTCAAATCACACCGGAAAGACAATTATTTTCAATAAAAATTAAGAAAATAATCAAAAAGTTGAAAATAAAGTAACATAGGTGTAGGGAGGGCTTTATTGGCCCAATAAGGTGGCACCCATTTAGTAATTTGAATTAAAATTATAATTTACACTCAATATGTTATTGCACACTGTTTTATAATGTACTGCAGTAATGAGGTGCACATAATTGCCACTATTTGCAATAAGTAATATAAATTGCAGAAAATTCTGCTATTTTAACATAGTATAAATAGAATCTATAACTATTTACACTTAGTGTGAATAAAATATCACTAAAAAATGCTATTTCCAGTTAGTGTAAATAGAATCCATTGCTATTTACACTTAGTGTAAATAGAATCTATCGCTAAGAAAATATGCTATTTTCACTTAGTGTAAATAGAATCTATTGCTGTTTGTATGTAGTGTAAATAGCCTCTTTCGCTATTTACATTTAGTGCAAATTGCCGCTGCCATTTTTTTTTTTAAATAATAAAATGTGACCCTGGACTACAAGACCAGCCATAAAGGTCAATTTTGTGAAATTGAGATTTATACATCATCTGAAAGCTGAGTAAATAAGCTTTCCATTGATGTATGGTATGTTAGGATAGGACAAGTTGGTCGAGATACAACTATTTGAAAATCTGTCATCTGAGAGTGCACTAAATCTAAATACTGAGAAAATCACCTTTAAAATTATCCAAATTAAGTCCTTAGCAATGCATATTACTAATCAAAAATGAAGTTTTGATATGTTTACGGTAGGAAATTTACAAAATATCTTCATGGAACATGATCTTTACTTAATATCCTAATGATTTTTGACAATGTTTTCATACAATGTTTTGTTGGCTATTGCTACAAAATATACCCTTGCTACTCTGACTGGTTTTGTGGTTCACGGTCACAAATCATTTTTACAACTTTGTTAAAATGCTAAAAAAAAAAAAAAAAAATTATAAATCCAGTTTTCTCCTTAACTATTATTTTGTATTGGAAAAACAACAACAGTTTAATCACAAAAGTTTGGTGCGCCCTCTTCCAATGCTCTTTCTCTCTTTCTTTCTCTTTCTCTCTCTCTCTCTCTCTCTCTCTCTCTCTCTCTCTCTCTGTATGTATATTTAAGTGACTGGCAGCTATTCTGCATCTCAATTAGAGCAGTAGCACAAACAGGACATTCGGTTTCAAAAATGGTTTTACCTCAAAACTTTTGCATTGTTTTAATCAAAGTGTTTTAGAGCAATAGTTACACAGCACAGAGCATAGCAGTAGATAGACTACAAGATACCAGAGAAGCAACCACTGAATGGAAGTAGAAGTCAACAGAAACGAAGAATAGATATAGGGCGTGGACAGGTCCTGGATCCTGAGGAGAGCAGCTCCTCCGCTCACCGTTCTCCAGGAATGCTAGAAGAGTCAGGGATTCTGTCACTTCAGCCGTGAGCAGTGGCGGTCGGAAGATTATTTGTGGATCATGATTCTGACCTTGGTGCTGAATCCACTGAACAAGCTCTTCCAGTCCTGTGCATCTTCTGTTCAGCCTCAGCCTTCATTTCAGACACACATGCCTTGCAAACAAAGCTCTCAGAGCCTCCGCTTTTGGGACAAGACGAGTCCCATTCTTGGCCAGGAGAGCAGAGAGGTAAGAGCAGCCAGAGACTTTGAGGTTGAAATATTTATTTATTTATGTGGATTATTAGATTAGAGGGTCAGTTGTTGTTGTCTGTCCATGTTTCGTATGTTACTCAAGTTAAAGAGTGCTTAGGCAAGTCATGGATGGAAACTACACCAGCCTTTTCATAGATTTTTAACCTAGTTACAAAAATAGATGCATGAATTAAACAATTATCTGGAAGCTAACTGAGATTTTGATTTTATGAGCCATTTAGTGCAGGCGTTATTTGTGAGGACAAGCGTTAGTGGGATGAAGTCTTTTGATTATGAAAACAGCCTGACTTTGATTTCCATAAACAAATTAAGTCTAGAAGATCTGTTTTTTTTTCTCCCACTTGCTTTTCAGTTTGCTGCGGATGTATTTCTTCATCCTAATGGTACATAATGAGCAAGAGAAGTATTAGATTAACATAAATAAATTATGATTCTGCTTCCCTGGCCTCTGGTAGACTAAGTTCAAGGCTGTCGTGAAACAGAAAATCATTTGAACTTTTATTTACATTAAATTAATCTTAAGTACATACAAATATTTGTACCTATGAGCTCTGAAGAATACTTTAAATACTTTATGAATAATATTTGTGTGTTGGTGTGTTTGTTAGTATAATCAAGGCAGACAAGTAAGAGTGATTAAAACTCTCTCACTGGAGCTTTGAGCAATGACTAAACGCTGGTCACCCCTTTAGGGGCATGGAAAAAATAATGAGATGAAGTTTGCCGCCTAAGAGGGTGTTTACAAGTGTAAAGCATTAATGTTCTCCCTGCAGTGATGTGTACTCAGTGAATATCTCAGAGACTAAGCACGGCTTCATTACTTCACCCACACTGAGTTACGGCCCACTCAGTTCCTGTCAGAAACATGATAATATTTCTGTCCTACAGCGAGGTTTTTAAGAAGTTTGGAAAAAGGGGGAAAATGGATTAAACAGTTTATGGTTTAACTGGCTGGTCTATGAAAATGTGAGATTTTTTTTAAAAACGGTTGTTAACTCAGAAAATCTGCGTGCCCTAGGAATAAGTTTAATTTTCAATAAGATTTTATTCTTATGAGAACATATTTATATGCCTTTTTTTCTTTTCCAATTTATTTTTTTACATTTATGCTGCATTTCAGTATGAAAACTGGTGGCACAAATAATCTGTGATCTTTGGTTGTATTATACTAAAATCAAATTAAAAAACCTAAATTATTCAATTAAATTGTTCATAGAGTTGTACACTACCCTTCAAAAAAGCTGAGGTCAGTAAGAGTTTTTAAAAATTATTTGAAAAGAATTCTATTACTGTCACCAAGCTTGCATTTATTTAATACAAATAAAATACAGTAAAATATTATTACAATTCAAAGTAACTCTTTTCTATCTGAATGTATCTTAAAATATAATTTATTTGTGTAAAGGCAAAGCTGAATTTTCAGCCGCCATTACTCCAGTCTTCAGTGTCACATGATCCTTCTAATATGCTGATTTGCTGCTCAAGAGACAGTTCTTATTATCAAAAATAAATGAATAAAAAACAGTCGTTGCTGTTGTGGAGACTGTGAAACTTGGATGAATAGTAAGTACAAAAGAATAGCATTCATTTGAGCAGAAGGTGTTTTTATCTGAAGCACTTCGACATCTAAACAGTCATAATTCATCTCATAATCTGAAAAGAGCTCTCATTGTGAAGTATATTTCTCCTCAGGTGCTGTCTCTGGGTGCAGATGTCCTTCCTGAGTATAAGCTCCAGGCTCCCCGAATCCACAAATGGACCATTTTACACTACAGCCCCTTCAAAGCAGTCTGGGACTGGGTCATCTTGCTGCTGGTCATCTATACGGCGATCTTTACACCTTATTCGGCTGCGTTCCTGCTCAGCGATGAGGAAGAGGCCGCCATGCAGCGCTGCGGTTACTCTTGCAGTCCACTCAACGTGGTGGACCTCATTGTGGATATCATGTTCGTAGTTGACATTGTGATTAACTTTCGCACAACCTACGTGAACAGCAACGATGAAGTGGTCAGTCAGCCTGGCCGAATAGCCATCCACTATTTTAAAGGCTGGTTCCTCATTGACATGGTGGCTGCCATTCCTTTCGACTTGCTCATTTATCGCTCTGTAGAAGATGTGAGTGAACTTATGGGTAATTTTGGTTTTTAAAGGAATAGTTCACAAAAAATGAAGATTTGCTGAAAACTCTTAGGCCATCGAAGATGTAGATGCGTTTGTTTCTTAATCAGAACAGATTTGGAGAAATTTAGCATTATTACATTACTTGCTCACCACAGTCAATGGGTGCCGTCAGAATGAGAGTCAAAACAGCTGATAAAAATCACAATAATGGGAGACCAAAAAAAGATCTGTTAAAAATCCATCAAGACATTTTTAACTTCAAACCATTACTTCTGGCTAAAATACAAGTTTTCTATCCATAATATCGCTTTCTCATTCTGACGGCACCCATTCACTGCAGAGGATCCATTGGAGAACAAGTGATTTAATGCTAAATATCTTCAAATCTGTACTGATAAAGAAATAAACTCTACAAAATCTAAATCTACATCTTGGATGTCCTGAGGGTGAGTATATTTTCAGAAAATGTTCATTTTGAATTATTCTTTTTTTTATTGTGCTGTTATAGCTTCTGGTAACCATCTCTTAACCTTTCAATCCTCATTGTTTTCCTGTATTGACAGACGACAACTCTGATTGGTCTGTTGAAGACTGCGCGGCTGCTGCGATTAGTGCGTGTGGCACGTAAACTCGATCGCTACTCCGAGTATGGAGCCGCGGTGCTCTTTCTCCTCATGTGCACCTTTGCTCTAATTGCTCACTGGCTGGCCTGCATCTGGTATGCGATTGGGAATGTGGAGAGGAACGGCCCGTCTCGGATCGGTTGGCTTGATTCTTTGGGTGACCAGTTGGGGAAGCCGTATAATAAGACGAATCCTGCATCAGGGCCCTCTATTAAAGATAAATATGTCACTGCCCTTTACTTCACCTTCAGCAGCCTCACCAGTGTGGGATTTGGAAACGTCTCCCCAAACACCAACTCTGAGAAGATCTTCTCCATCTGTGTCATGCTTATTGGAGGTTAGTGTTTATTCATATGATTTACTTTTTTTTCCAAATTTCCATCATGTAGGTGTACATTGACATTCAAAATTTAGGGGTTTTTTGTCCTGTATGCTCTGCATTTATATATTTGGGCTGCATTTATTCGATCAAAATTCCATAACAAAATAACAGTTTTCTATTTTAATATATTTTAAATTGTAATGTATTCCTGTCATGGTAAAGCTGATATTTCAGCTGCCATCACTCCAGTCCATCCCATGGGCAAAATATTCACACACACACACACACACACACACATAAAATCTCTGGAGATTCAGGAACCTCTCTGATTGGTGGATGGGGTCCCTGCCGGTCATAATACACACAAATGACAAAATGACTAGTTGTTAATGGAGTTTTGTTCGTCACATTGCAAAAATCAACCAGTACAGTCTTGAAAAATCCAAGTGACTTGTCGTTATTGATGAAACTGATATTCGTTCATTTCATATTTACATGATTCAGTGATATTTTCAACATTACATAAAAAAAACTTGCAGTATGCTACAACCTTTCCTGAGGATGATTTTGCTCTCAACCTTTCCTCAGGATGATACTCCCTTAGTTATACTTGGAGACTTCAACATCCACCTCGATAAACCTCAAGCTGCAGACTTCCACACTCTGCTTGCCTCTTTTGATCTCAAGAGAGTGTTAACGACGGCTACTCACAAATCAGGCAACCAACTGGATCTTATTTACACACGAAACTGCTCCACTGATCATGTGCTGGTTACTCCACTGCACACCTCAGATCACTTCCTACTCACTCTTAACCTCAACATGATTCCTGACACAACACATACCCTTCCACATGTCACTTTTCGACGTAACTTACGCTCACTCTCACCCTCCTGTCTATCTGCTATGCTTTCAGCTTCCTTCCCCTAAACAGTTATCATCTCTTGATGCTAACAGTGCTACTGATACTTTTTGTTCCACTCTGACATCTTGTTTAGACACTTTCTGCCCCTTATCTTCCAGGCCAGCCCGTACCACCCCTTCTGCCCCTTGGCTATCTGATGTTCTCCGCGAACATCGTTCTAAGCTCAGGGCTGCAGAAAGGGTATGGCGCAAATCACAAAATCCTACTGACCTTAATTTATTTCGATCACTCCTCTCTGACTTCTCTGCTAATGTCTCTACTGCTAAAAGGTCATACTATCATGACAAAATTAACAATTCGCCTAACTCTCGCATGATCTTTAAAACATTTTCCTCCCTTCTTTGTCCTCCTCCTCGTTCATCAACTTTAACAGCTGACGACTTTGCCACATTCTTCATTAATAAAATTACAAACCTCTCTGCACAATTCTCCACACCACAAATTGTCAAACACATCTTACCAGCTAACATACACTCGTTCACATCCTTCTCTCCACTCTCTAAAGCAGAAGCCTCTAAACTCATACTTTTCAGTCATCCTACTACTTGTCCGCTTGATCCTTTTCCATCTCATCTCCTTCAAGCCATTTCTCCTGCAGTTGTACCTGCACGCACTCACATTGTTAACACATCCCTTCACATAGGAGTTTTTCCCTCAGCTTTTAAACAGGCTCGTATAACCCCACTTCTTAAGAAACCCACTCTTACCCCAACTCTTTTAAGGAGCTATAGACTGGTTTCCCTTCCACCTTTCATTGCAAAAACACTTGAAAGAGTTGTGTTCAAACAAGTCTTTGCCTTTCACACACAGAACAACCTCCTCGACAGCAACCAATCTGGCTTCAGAAGTGGACATTTGACCGAAACTGCCTTGCTCTCAGTTGTTGAAGCCCTAAGACTTGCAAGAGCAGCTTCCAAGTCTTCATTACTTATCTTGCTGGATCTGTCCGCTGCTTTTGATACAGTCAACCACCAGATCCTCCTGTCAACCCTATTGAGAAAGGGCATCTCAGGAACCGCACTCCAGTGGTTTGAGTCTTACCTCTCAGATAGGTCCTTCAAGGTATCTTGGAGAGGTGAGGTATCCAAGTCGCAACATCTAGCTACTGGGGTGCCTCAGGGCTCAGTTCTTGGACCACTTCTCTTCTCTGTCTACATGACATCACTAGGTTCTGTCATTCAGAAACATGACTTTTCATATCACTGCTATGCTGATGACACTCAACTCTACCTCTCATTCCATCCTGATGATCCGACGATAGCTGCTCGCATCTCAGCATGTCTAACAGACATTTCTTGCTGGATGAAGGACCATCACCTTCAACTCAACCTAGCTAAGACAGAACTGCTTGTAGTTTCAGCAAACCCATCACTTCATCTTCCAGTTAGGCTCATCAACCATAACCTTCAAAAACAGCCAGAAACCTTGGAGTTGTGATTGATGACAAGCTGAATTTCTCAGACCACACTGCTAAAAGTCCTGCAGATTTGCTTTATACAATATTAGGAAGATCAGGCCCTTTCTTTCGGAACATGCAACACAAACCCTTGTTCAAGCTCTTGTTCTGTCCAGACTTGACTATTGCAATACTCTCTTGGCAGGTCTTCCAGCCAATTCCATCAAACCTCTACAATTAATCTAAAATTAATAAAATCTTTAATGAGCCGAAAAGAATGCACTTCACACCTCTGTTCATCAATTTGCACTGGCTACCAATACCTGCTCGCATAAAATTCAAGGCACTCATGTTTGCCTACAAAACTACCTCTGGCTCTGCACCCCTTTACCTAAATTCAGTACTTTTGACCTATGTGCCCTCTAGAAGCTTGCGTTCTGCAAGTGAACGACGCATTATTGTGCCATCCCAAAGGCACAAATCTCTTTTGTTGGTTTTGATTGCTTCTATTGTCCTCTTTTGTAAGTCGCTTTGGATAAAAGCGTCTGCTAAATAACTAAATGTAAATGTAAATGCTACAAAGTCTTTAAAAAATGAAGGAAAACATGTCCTCCATGAATCTCTATGTACAGTTAGAGTAAACATCTTTATATTTAATGAACATGAGCTTCAACCAATATATGTGTGGGTCTGTTGACGTCATCTTATGTTTTGATTATTTGGTTTTATGAGAAAAACAGAAGCACACTGAAAAAAAAAAAAAGATTCATTGAAATTACTACATTTTTTTAAGGTAAGTGGTTGCAATCATTTTATTTTAGCTACATATAAATAAACAAATTTAGTTGACTAATTTTCAACATTTTGTTTTTATTTAAATGTAGCTAAAATAAATTGTTTGCAACCACTTACGTAAAAAAAATTTTGTATCATTTTTTCCAGTGCATGCTGAGGGAACTCAGATGTGAATTTCTGTTTTGCAACAGCTCTGATAAGTAAAAAAATAAAGTGATATTACTGACCCCACACTTCTGAACAGTAGTGAATAGTATCACAAAAATATAATATAATATAATATAATATGAATTTTTTATTTATCATTTATGATTAATATTTGATATTTTCATGCACAGTGTTTATATTTTAGGAAGGGGGTCCCTCACAAGGAGATTATCATATTTGGGGGTCTTTGCTTTAAAAACCCCTGGTCTAAACTTTCAATAAAACAAAATTTCTATGGTCTGATAAAAGCCCTACTTATAAAGAATCAATAATAGTAAACTTCTCCATAAAACTTGATTAGTAGACATGCCTTTTGGGGGGCACTTTGAAGACTAAAGCGGATGAATCTTTTCTGAGTGGATTAACACAGTGTGTGTTGTTTTCTTCACAGCGCTGATGTATGCTAGCATATTTGGAAATGTGTCAGCCATCATCCAGAGGCTGTACTCTGGCACCGCGCGTTACCACACTCAGATGCTGCGGGTTCGGGAGTTCATCCGTTTCCACCAGATCCCCAACCCACTCAGGCAAAAGCTGGAGGAGTATTTTCAGCATGCTTGGTCCTACACTAATGGCATTGACATGAATGCTGTAAGTCACAGAGCCACGTACAGAATAGCCCTCTTGTGAACACCTGGGCATACTCTGTTTTTTCCACTCTGTTTATTTTTGCATACACACATGACAGAGCATATAACGTGGTACCATTTATCACATTAACCTGTGTTTTATCACATTGCAGGTGCTGAAGGGGTTCCCTGAGTGCTTACAGGCAGACATCTGTTTGCATCTGAATCGTACATTGCTGCAGAACTGTAAAGCTTTCAAGGGCTCCACTAAAGGTTGCTTACGTGCATTGGCTATGAAGTTCAAGACTACTCACGCTCCACCTGGAGACACCTTGGTCCACGCTGGTGATGTCATTTCAGCGCTGTACTTCATTTCTCGTGGCTCCATTGAGATCTTAAAGGGAGATGTGGTAGTGGCCATTTTGGGTAAGTGATAAGTCAAAGCGATGAGGTCTCTGAAAAAAATCTGACCATCTAATTGTGATCATATGCACATATCAGTGCATTCCATGGACCCCTTCCCCCCAAAAAATATTCCTAAAATATAAAAGCAGCTATATCTTTTCATCTTTAAAGACCTTTATGAATATATGTCAAATATTATCTTGAATTTATATACATTCTATTACAGTGACACTATCTTTATTCTACCTACCATTAGAATACTTTTGATAATTTCAACATTAAATAAAAAGACTGTATGGATAAAACATTGTTTTAGTTCATATTTAGGTGATCGCAGAGTTTTATACGGCAATATGCTTTAAAAAATGAGGGAAAAAATGTCTTCCATGAATTTCTGTGTTCAGTTAGAGTAAACATTTTTATATTTAATACACATGAGCTTCAATCAATATGTATGTTGGTCTATTGACTTCATTTTATGTTTTGATTATTTGTTTTTATTTGAAAAAAAGAAGCATGCTGAAAATACTCAGATGTGAATTTTTGTTTTGCAACAGCTCTGATAATCTTTATATACTGTATGAATATCTTTTCATATTTAAAGACTTTTACGGTGACACTATCTTTTTTCTACCCACCATTAGAGTACTTTTAGATATATAAACTTGAGGAGAAGCAATAAAACAAATTAATTTTAAATTGATTCTGATTAGTTTTATGGATTATGACTGCAGAATGACTGCACTTATAAATGCAGAATAGAACAGCAAACATGTCAATAATTATTTTTATTTTATTTTATTTTATTTTATTTTATTTTATTTTATTTTATTCATCCTTGGTGCATTTGAGATGTTTGAGAAATGAGAAAGATGTTGTTGTATGGCTCCATCTTGTGGACATTTTATTATTTTTCCTGCTAGGTTATTTTGTAATGACACAGAGCACCATCTGTTGTTTATGCATAAAAAACATGTTTTCTAAGGATGAATTTGGAATAACATACTAGCGTACTGCATACTACTCTTAAGCCGTGGTCACACTAGACTTTGATCATGCAAAATTCCTTCGGACCCTCAACAGTCATGGTGTCTTTTTAAAAATGAAATCAATGGAACGAATAGTGTAGTGTGATTGGCCCTTTACCGTTTCTGCCTTATATTGCAAAAATAGAATTGGGTGGAAGAATGAATTCAAAGTGTTTAGTATCTTTTACCTGAGGAAAGATGCATTATGTGACTCAAAATCTCTTCCTTTGGCTTATACTCAGGCAAGAATGATATATTCGGAGAGCCCATTAACTTATATGCGCGTCCTGGAAAGTCAACTTCTGATGTGAGAGCACTGACGTACTGTGACCTGCATAAAATCCACAGAGATGATATAGTGGAGGTCTTGGACATGTATCCAGAGTTCTCAGACTACTTCTGGAGCAACCTGGAGATCACCTTCAACTTGAGAGATGTAAGCTCGCACATGTCTGTGCTTTAATAGTACTTTAATAGTAGGTGCGCGTTTGAACATTTGTCTTTATCTTCTCAACAGACTAACACTAAAGCTGGGTCAATGAGCAGTGACACTGAAGATTCTGACCATGGCTGTCTTGACCATCAAACACGAAGAGCAAAGCTGTTCTTCCACTCCAAAAGAAAATCTATCCCACAAGGTAAGAGCAAACACTGTGTGATAGCTTCTAGATTCTTTCAGATTCATTTCTCCTGCAATTTCTCTTAGTAGCAGATACAGAGAAGACTGAAGAAAATCTCAATAAGACAACTTTCAGAACTCAGAATTCCGGCAAGCAGCACAAGGATAGACAAGCTGCTCATCGGGACTCAGACATTTTTTACTCCCAGTCCAGCAGTGATGAAGAGGAAGAGACCCGACGGCCCGCTGCGATAGTAGACTGCTCTCAGAGCCGTATCGCTAGTGTCAGCAGTGCTAACAGAGACAAGAACCACAACAGCAGCAACTCTTTCAATGCACTGTCAGGTAGGCTTCTGATAATGTCAACTGTGACTAATCTCTTTCCTGTTAATACCGGTTTACTGTCTAATTTACAGTAGGTGTATTATATAAGTGTTATGTATTTGTTTACTTACCTGAAAAAAGTGGACTAGGAAAAAAATGAGGAAAAGAATTACAAAGATCTTAACATTTATGTTCATCTGAATGACATAACTGGATTTATTTTCAGTTAAGAAGTTAGTTCAGCCAAAAGCTTAAGTTCTTTTCATTTCGTTCTAAACCCATAAGACTTTCCTTCATCTTTGAAACATAAATGAAGATATTGATGAACCCTGAGAGATCTTTGTCCCTCGATTGAAAATTTAGTCACCCTCATGTTGTTCCAAACCTGTATAAGCTTCTCTCCTCTGTGAAAAACAAAATAACAAAGGTAGTATTCACTCTTAGCCTAAAGGTTTTGAAGGTTGCAAGCTTCTGAAAGGATGCAGAAGCACCACACAAATATTGTAAAATATAAGTCATTATTCACTGATAATCTTTCAAACCAGTGAGCGATTAACCATTACGGTTTTCATTGTATAACCACTTTAACTTCAGTATGTTTTTCACACAAATATATTGTATGACTCCAGAAGACTCATGGTGCTTGATGCTCGAGTGAAATAACAGGATATTCTTACAAAATTTAGGTTTGGAACAACATGAGCATGTGTAAATATAATGACCGAATTTTCACTTTTGGGTGAACTCTTCTCTTACAGTGAATGCACAGTTCTGACATTACCCTTATCTTAAATTAGGTGCTCTTTCTGGGGTTTCTAACATCTTCAGCTTCTGGGGGGACAGTCGTGGCCATCAGTACCAGGAAGTACCCAGCCACAGCATGTCCTTACCGTCATCTTCGGTGCCCTCTAATACTGTCCTGCACAGTGTTACCCATCGTCATTGCAATGAGGTAGAGAATAGACTGGAAATGATGCAGAGACAGCTCCACCGGTGAGATCCCACTGCAGTAGTGTTGTTATCTTGGCATCCTTCACTCTTTATCCATATACCTTGAGCTGTGTTTGTCATCTTGTTTTTTCAAAGACTGGAGAAGCGCATGTCAACAGACATGGGGGCCATAATGCAGTTGCTTCAGAGGCAGATGGTGCTGGTTCCACCAACCTACAGCTCTGTGACGTCCCCTATAGAAGCATCTCCAAATCCATCCAAACCAGGCCAAAAACGGGTCCATCCTGTCAACCCTTTAGAGACAGAAACGCCAGCCATTCTCTCTGAGGTAGTTCACAAACTTTCAAACCACTGTCATCAATTTTCATCGAATCTCATACGAGTCTTTAATTCATTCTCTTGGATTTTTCCTAGATACTTGACCCCCACGACTTTGCTGACAGTCCCAAAAAGTCCAGTGAAAGTCTGTCAGGTGCAATGGAGCTCCAGCTCCTGGACTCTTCCTTACAGCCCTCCTCTGAGACTCCTTCTGGGGCTTATATGGGACGATGGATACATAGCATAGGCCAAAATGCAGCAAATATCCCTGATTATCTTACAGCTCGCACTGATCACCAACAAACAGTCATAGCTGATCGAGGTAGTTATAGTTTTTTAGATGCGGAGCCTATTGCAACTGTTCACCATCCACAATCTGGACTGAGGTTAGATTTGGAGTGTTCAAGACGCCTATCATTGCCAGTCCAACATCACGTAGAGGATGATTCCTCAATCCAAAAACGACATGGCTCTAATCCTGGGTGTTAAGATTGAAACTTTTGTTCAGCATCTCAGTGGAAAACAATGCATGCATCCTGATGGACCACAGCAATGTTGGCAGGATGTTTTGAAGACCTTCTACTTCAGGGTCATATTAATTACCTCAGAAAGTCTAACGTAGAGGCATCATTAATGTCCCTGTAGTTTGGTACACTTGTGTTAGCTGGTCTAACGGTACTTGTGGTTTTTACCTGCCTCTCAATGAAAACGTTTTATTTATTTTACGAAAGTGTTCTCTTGTTATTTTGAGGTGTCAATGTAACGATTTGTATTAGCATATCAATTTTTTAACGGTGTGGTTTTGTGTTGAATTGATTGTTTGTTTGGAAGTCTTGGACATATTGTAGCAATACACTGGAAAGTCCCATCGGAGTATGATTTATTAGGGTTTGAATGGCCATTTGGAAATTTTATCTCAGGTGGAGGAACCCGAAGCTCATCTCTAGTAGATGAAATACCTCAGAGTGAGTGATTCCAGGGAACAACGGTGAATCCTGCTGAATAACATGCCAGTAGTTTACATGACTGAAAGCATGTGTTTATATCTTTCAAGGCCATCCATTGCACAGATTTTCCCTTGAGAATATGTTATCACTCTAAATATATAATCATCAGTTTGGCCAAGGGGTCAAAATGTGTTAAATGTGATTTAGACAGTTTATGAATGAAAATCCATTTTGCTCATAATCCATATCATTAGTGCAATTAATGTTGAAATATATAATACATAATATAATCAGTTAGCACTGGTTCATGCCAAACACATCCAGTAGTAAGCCATACCATAAATGTGACAGATATTTATAATGAATGTGATTTATAGAAAGAGTATAGCTTGGAATGTTCATATGTATTATAACATGTAATTTATTGCAATCCTAAGTAGGAATATTTATTGTTAGCTTATACCATAAATTGATTATTGTGCAGATTTTTTCTCTTATTAACTTATAATCAAATTCACACTGAATAAATTAATTCACATAATTCACATGTCTTTTGAAGTTTATGAAACACGTTTCATCTGACTGAATGAAAGAGAACCGTCAACCTTTCCTTGTGTTTCTCTGGTGTCAAAAATAATGTTTTTCTTTTTCTAAATGTCACCACCTCTGCAGTGCTGCTGCCAGCAAACACCAATGAAATCCATTTTCAAGGCTTTGATATTTATGTCAGTGGATTCAATCCATAGAGCTAGAGGGGGAAACTGAAAGTCTCTAGCCCATTTCCACTGTACTGCTGAATTAAAACAGGAAGTTGGTGTGAGTCTAAAAGTAATGTGTATCCTTCTGCTCATTGCTAGGCTACTTCTTGTTTTGCTCTCAACCTAATCTCTAACTGTCATTTGAAATATCTTTTCAGCATCAAATAAGCATAAGAAAAGGCCCACCTAAATATTTAAAATAGAAACATATCCATACAATAAACACAGTTCAACCTGGCAATATGACTTTGAGACCACTATAGCATATATAACAAGAAGGAAAATTCATTGAACTATTTATTCAAGCATAGCTCCTAAAAGGAAACTCAGGTTCAGTGTAATAGGAAACCAGCAGAAAGAGACACACCCATTTACCAAAATAAAGGGAGTCCTGCACTTAACCTATTATTGTTATATTTTTTATATTCATGCTCCTTAATCATGTTCCAGAACCGGATAAACACAATAGAGGAATTCCGTCCTTCCACAACACTTGATGCTCTTTTACACTAGCAGCCTATTTTTGTAAGGGTGTCATAAATGTATGAGGTTACATTCAGGGGATTTTCAAATGCATTTTCGCATAAAGGACAGGAAACTACAAGGGTATCACGTCTCATCGGACCGTCTGATGTTCCTCGATACAATGTCATCTGGTCTGACGCCCAAATAGATCTATTCAGCGCGCTGTTGCTGATGTATTGATTGGCGAATCTCCCTGCCTCTCATCAGTCATCAGCATACTCATTGTGTCCATTAGCTGTCCATCAATACTGGTGGGGGACGCATGTAAGAACCGAGAGGATGCTCAAGTCCAAGAGCAGCACAGTGAGTATAGTGAAAATAGCGGAACGAGTACAATTTTCCTGAATTGTGATTGGTCGAGGGGAATAAGGGGCGGGCGTCGCCCTGTGATCACAGAGGCGCACTGTACGAGAGGGCGGATCTGACTCTGCACATCGGCCAGCACTACAGCGTACTGAATTTTAAAAACAACAACAACAACGGGTAAGTGCATTTTGACATTGTGATTAGCGCTCACATTATACAACCTCACTATAGGAAATGCCTATGCATTAAAATAGCCTACGCGTAATGAAGACAAAACGAATCGGCGCGCACGCGTAGATTGTGATGCAGTCGCAGTCCCTGCTTGACAGGCGTTAGTTATTGTTACATACACGCGAGATAACCATGCGATGTAAATAAAGGGTGTCTATGACTCATCGCTCTTTCGTTCCCAAACGTTCCCAAACACGTCGACCTGCCGAGATTTCTTTGTTTGGGCACTGCCGCAGTTTGGATGCTCAGGACAGGTGTCCTCCGCAGCAGCAAACCTCTATAGAAAACTACTCTAGTTACATAACTTCAGTACAGTGCCACATATTGCTTCAACATTGTGGACATTGTGGATGATGAAATCGTGCTTGGTTCCTTATAAAGGACGTTTTGAGCTTTACTCCCCTTATGAACTGCAAGCGAGCGACGCGACAAACCAGAACGCGTCTGTTATAATAAACGAAGCTGGGCTGATTGTACCAAACGCGTTCTAGTCTGTCGCGTCTCATCGCATTGTTCACATTCATACTGGGTCTGTGCATCGCGTTCTCGGCTCTCTGCAGTGCACCTCTTCAACATGCCTCATGGACATGCGTCATGCTGTTAAATGCAATTGAAATGGGACACACGATCAGGAACCGACGCATTGAGGGTCATGTATGGATGTCTGGGACTGTGGGAGACGTTCATATGTGTTATAAAACGTGGCTATTCCCTCATGGCCTCTTTTTCTCGTTTGATATTCGGAATTGTTGCATTCTAGAGGGACAGAGGAACAACACTTTGACCACACCCCCCTTAAGTCTCATTCCTTATTCAGTTATTGCACGTTATTTCTCCTTCTTTGCACTGTGACTGGCTTTGTTTGTTTTGCATGCAGGTCATGAACAAATGTCAGTGGTGTTTATTCAGGTAAAGCTGGTGTGAAGGACAAGGAGGTGTCCTTCTTGAGTCTGTTTTCTTGTCTGTATTTTCTTATTTTTGCATGTAAACTGGGACTAATATGTTTAAAGATTGAGTCGCTTTTAAATATCAGGATTAAATATAGCAGTGATTAATGCCACAAAGGTTGTTGTCGTTCTGTAAATGTTTTCATTTGCCTGACATGATTGCGCTTTAACATGTAAATGGTCTTAGGAAGCACATAAACAATACACTGGTAAATAAAAAAATGTTCCTCTCAAACAAAAGCCTGTATAAATAATATAAAATCACTCTCAATATTACTGTGCATTTTAATTGATGATTTGACTTTGCAAAACAATCTGTATTTGCTTGGTAAACTTTAAACCTGTTCTGATGGATTATGATCATTAATCATCACATTGTTATGAGCTGCAACATTTAAAATCTACATAGTTCGTAATAGCCTAATAGTAGTGGTGCTGTTATGCTTCTGATGGTAGCTGGTTTATACGGTTTCTAACTAGACCAAATTGGGGTCTAGATCAAGCTAGACCTTGATAAAGCTGGTAGACAATGTCAGGCTGGTAACAACCCAGCTCCAAAAATTAGCTTGGGCACTTTAAACTGATATGACATTTTTTTCAGTGGGGATATAGACCTTAATTTGACAGATTTTTTATTTATTCATTTATTTTTTATAGAACTTACATTAATCTCTTAACTGTCACCCTTCCCCTCACATGGATGCCTAAATTTACTTCACTACATTACAAATAAATCCTAATCTAATCATGACAAACTATATATTGTTGGAAAGATCATGTTTCATGTTTTAGTAATCATCATAAACTATATATCAAATGAAAGCTTAAAACCTTTTTAAAATCAGACATTGCATTACCATGGAAATTGTACTTTAAAATCATATTATAAAACATATTAGTTAATGAATTTTAACAGTTAAGTTTGGATAGTGCACATTCTATATTCAAAAAGGGGGTGACAGTTAATGAGTTAATTGTTATTTACATGATACATTTACACATAGTGTGGTTGTAATTTCACAAAAAACCTAAGGAATACAAAACTTTTTTTCTGTGCTCCATCATGAACATTAAAATGTCCCGTAAATCATTCAGTAAATTAAAAAAAAAAAGTTTTATGTAAATATAGGGTGGACCAACAGTGTCATCATATGTTGCTGGGAAAGGGAAGCTCTGTAAGATGGCATGCTGTTTTCTGGACAGCCGTGATTCTGGGGTGTCAGGTCAGGGCCTGCCGGCCTGTTGTGATGCCCTGCGTCCCGTCATACATAATCTTCATTCCCCTCACTGATGGCCTCTGACTCTAATCCGCACAGACACCCCCCCTCCGCTGTTGTGCTGTGACCATGGGCAGGATGTTTATAAGGGGGGCCAATAGCACTCTCCCCATTTTAGGACAATGATGTAAGCTGAGGGTGAGAAATATACAAGATCATATTTTGTTACAAATATATCAGGTTAGCTGATAATAATGCAACACTACAGTCCAACCCAGCAGTTTGACAGTGCCTTATTTTTGGATGCCTCACTTTTACTCAGAATAACTAAGAGACAGACAGAGACTGGTAGCGGTACAGATACATAAACCCTGTCACAATGAGTGGCAGCCAGTAACCACATGCTCAGTGGCTTTGGCACACAATGGAACACATTGAGCCAGACCCCCATCCCACGTTCTGTGTGCATTCATACAGGAATGGTTGGAATACAGCGTTTACACAGCAACACAAATGGCTGCCAAATGCCAGCCCAGTAGTCTCTTCTCAAAAACTCCTTTAAACCGCACGAGGACAGAGCGTGCGCTTCTGTCAGGCTCTGTGTAGATTTTGGAGCATTTGGATTGAGCGATATTTGAAGAGACACATCTGGTTCATTGTTGAATCCCTATTTACACAAGCTCAAACAATTTGAATAAAAAAAACACATTAATTTAAGAATGTCCTAGTATTCAGTCTTTTTTACTTCATAGGAATAGTCCACCCAAAAATGAACTGTTTATTCACCCTAATGTTGTTCCAAACCTTTATGCATTTCTTTCTTCTGTGAGGCACAAAAGGATACATTTTGAGGAACATTATCAACCCAGCGTTGAAGTCCACTGACTTCAATCATTTTATAGACAAAAATATTTCTCAAAATATCTTCATATTCCACAGAAGATAGCAAGTCATGCAGGTTTGGATTTACATAAGGGTGAGTAAATGATGAGGGGATGTAATTTTTGGGTGGAGTATTCCACAAATGTGTTAAACCTGATGATCATGTTCTCCAGCATGATTCAAAGAGCATCTTGTGCTTCAGTGGAAGAAGAACATCTGGCTCTCTGTACAAAGTGTCAAATGATCAGTGTCACACATTCACTTACTTGATTAGTGACCTAAAACTGGGCAGAATGTCTTAATTTAAATGTACTAAATTAATTTATTAACATGTATTACAGGGCTGTATTACAGGACTTATCCTATCTGCATAGTAACCATGGTAATTTCACTTTAGAAGTAGAATTTTTTTCTAATAGCCAAGAATTAAGACAAGTAGTTTCTTCAATACAGCCTCAGATGTTCAGTGTAGTCTCAGACTTTTGGATGAACACTGTACTTACTTACATGCATACACCCACCCACAGAGTTCAGGCCTCTCGAATCAAACGGATGATTTAAGTGAACAAGAGTGTCCCTCCAAAACAGAGAGTGATGGCACTCTGTGAGATGCCACTTTGTGCTAGGGCTGGTGACATCACGCAGGGCGCAAAGAAAAACTGCTGAATCACAGCAGGACACAGGGCCGTGTCAGAGTCAGAGCAGTAAAAGTGCAGGGATGTACCTGTGTCTCATTTGCCACGGCACGGTCTGATGAGTAAGCTAGGATACCACACCATATGACCTGCCATATGACATGTTTTTTTTTTCTCTCTCTGGCTTTAATAATACAGTATTGTTATTGTTAACCAAATCTAAAACTTAATAAAGATCATTTTTGGTAATTGAAATACACCTAAAATAAAATTAAATGTAAATATTATATGAAACACTTAAAGGCATAGTTCACCCAAAAATTATTTTAATGATGTCCTTACCACCTTTCTGGGCCTTGAACGTGGTAGTTGCGTTGCTGTCTATTCATCAAAAATATCTTAATTTGTGTTCCAAAGTTGAACGAAGGTCTTACAGATTTGGAGATGACTAATTTTTGGGGTGAACTATCTCTTTAATCTTTATTTAACATTGTATTGCCTTGGAAACTAACTGAAATTAATTATTATTAACTAAATATTATTGACATAATATTATTAACTAAATATATTTATTAATATTTAGTCATATTAATTTAATATTTTTAACTTTATTAAGTTTTTATAAACTAAAATGACTAAAACTTAAATAAAATAAATTAAAGCTAAATGGAAATTAAAAATGACAAACAAACATAACAGAATTACTAAAACCTAAACTAAAATTAACATGAAAACTGATCAAGCTAATTGAAAATATTATATGAATAAATATGAAAAAACACTGATAAGCAAACCAGAATTTGTTTTAAGATCATTCATGAAAATGTGCTTTACATATCGAATTATCAACAAAATTGAATGGAACGACGAAGAGAGATCTCTGTAAGAAGTCATTTTAAGGATTATAATAGTCAAGTTTGTTTCATCAAATGTTTAGTTTATGTTCATACGGTCTAATGTCACTGTACATAAGTGTGTGCTGCTGTACAGAAACAGCTGATTACAGTAAGTGTTTTGGGCTGATTTTGTGACGTCTGCAGGGGATTCAGTCTGGCTGACAAATACAAGGGGGAATCACTCTACCTCTAATCCCTTCATTTTTTGGACCAGCTGGGCCTCTTACCATCCATCCATCAGGATATCAACAGAATTACACTTTACATCCATTTACATAAAGAGGGATGGGGAAAACAAGGGGGGTGGAAGAAAATGCAAAGATAAAGCTGTGGATAAGTAATAAAAATGAATAGGAAAGAGGAGATGGATTCTGGCTAGGTTCTGGGGCAGCAGCATTTTAATCCCATGTTTAGCTTTGAACAGACTTGCATAATCACATTAATGTCTATACTGGATAGATCAAAACCGTTGTGGAGATTTGTCTGGCTCTTAACTAATTTGCCCCCCGCTGTCAAAATGCACGGCGGCTTGATTTTTGGTTTGTATGTTCGTCACGCAACAGTGTTGCTGCTTTTTGGACCTTTGTTGAACAGGACAGTGTGTAATTGTGTTAATCTGGGTTCTCTGAATGTGGATAGTGTGACAGCTACGGAAACAATGAGACACAGTTAACAAACACGTGCCTTGGGCTAGTGCACAATGACAAGCTCTCTGTCCCTTTCTTTCTCTCACTATCCTTTTCTGAGTTTTCCTTCATTTTCTCTCACTGACACTGTTTATTTGGCATAATACGTAGTTGTTTTGTGTGAACGGATAAATTTGAGCAAATCAAGAAGTTGAATTTTAGTCTAGTGACACCCGATGTTAAACAGGTTCACATGCTCGTAGTATATAATCGTGTTTTATAGAAGCATTTTCTCTTGTGTACTGCTGTTTAAAGGAAATCATCAATTTAACCTTTTAAAGTGTGAGTTATATGACAGCTGTACATTTGGCATTCAGCCACATCCTTCAAAATGGCTGCTGATCTTAATACGTGGTGCACAGGCAGATGATTAGATTTGTCTAGGTCTGAACATCTGGCCATATTTGTGTGTTGTAAGCCTTCATACGAGAAGTCTTTGAGTGTATGACCCCTCTGAGTGTATCCTAAATTGATCATTGATTTAAAGATATGAATTGTTATCTATTAACTTTATGTTAGTTGTAGGGATCGAAAATAGGCCATTCGATTTTTATTGCAGGATTATCTAGAGCAAGATATATGCTCTATATGAGAGTATGTATATGCCCTGTCAGCTGCATGACTTTTTAATTGTGTTCAGGCCTGCTTTGTTTTCACTGCTCGCCCTCACTTTTTCTTTCTACAGGAGGATGGACTTCAGTTTACGTGATGCCTTCACAGATGGGGCACCTAAGGCAACCCAGGACAGCCTGCTGAAGAGGGATTTTGTGGCTGGGTTGGAGGCACAGACCTATGATGATAAAGTGGGCGAGACCGTTGGGAAGACAGACTACCGCCCCCTTCTGGATGGGATGGATGGAAAAAGGGAAGGTATGTGTTTTTGAATGAGAAGTTTTTCTTAATGTTATTCAATAACAAAATGCTTTAATTGAGAACAAAAAGGATATGATTGTTCAAGCAACTTTTTTTTCATACAATAAGCTTCCAAATGGATTTAAAAAACACCATAAAAGTCTATAATTCGTGACATACATTTAGAATATGTTACAGAAATGTAAAAAAAGTGCTGTTCTTTTAAACTTTTTATTTATCAAAGAAACAAAATGTATCACGCTTTCCACAAACATATTAAACAGCACAACTGTTTGTAACATTAATTAGAATGAGATTTTTTCCCTTGCACACCAAATCATCAAATCAGAATGAATTCTGAAGTATCGTGTGACTGGAGTAATGGTTGCTGAAAATTCACAGGAATAATTAATAAATTAAAATGACTAATAAATTAAATAATTAAATTATATTTGAAATATATTAGAAAAATAAAGCAGTTAATTTAAATTTTGATCATATTTGACAATATTACAGGTTTTACTTTTCTGGTGTTTTTTTTCTTTCAAAAACCTAAATATCGTCCTCAAACTTTGAACATTAGTGTATTTATTTGCTGCTTATTTTCTTTTTTTTTCTTTCTTTTTGTTTAATGCAGATATGTTGGTTATATTGTGTAGTACAATGCAACATTAGGAACAGCCTGTTCACTTTCACTTTTGTAATTTACTGTCTTTCTATAATCTGATGTATCTAATCTGAAGTAGATGCTGTTTGTGGTTGTTTATTTGTGATTCTCTCTTCTCTATCTGCCAAAACGTATAATGGCAAGTGGCAGAAGCACATTTTATTCCTTTCCTCTAGTTTCACATCCTGTTCAAGTTGGTTTCATGAGAAAAAACTCATTGATATTCCAAGGTATTTTGGGTTGCTTTTATGCTTATTTGTCTAGGACATATGCCTGATCATGGTTGGCAACATCTCAGATCTAAGAATTTCCCCTAAGATTTTTTTTTTTGCCTCGCCAGCCGCCTCAAACCATGCTGTCTTCTGCCAAGAACCCTACTGAGTGAACTCTAGGTTCGGTTAAGCGAACACCAACATTCTTCTTGGATTACAACCATCACCATTATTTATTCTCAAAAAAATTTGTTATTTGCTGGGGCACATTTTTACAGTTTAATCACCTGCTATGCATGAGAGCACTAATAGTGTCTAGGCAACTGAAGAAATATGCTAACTTTGGTATTGTTTAACACTGGTGCTTTTTGTTAAGTTCTAGAAACAAACAATTTTAGTAAAGGTCACATAAAGACTATGAAATAGCTGTAGGTAGATGAACTTTGATGAAGCTTTTGAGCGTTTGGTTTTTGGAATTGGGCCATCCTTTTATATTTCTCTTTGCATTAATCATATGAAAGTGTTTGTATTGTTTTCTACATGTAAGAGAATATGCAGAAATGTTGACCTTTACAGTATGTTATTGGGCTTGTGCTTGACAGAATGCTTAGACATCAATACAGCAGGATGCCCTCTCAACAACAGCAAGATATGTGTATATGTGTGCAGAAGTGAGCATGTATGTGGATGCTGAGATCAGCAGATCGGTCTACAGCAGATGTGACAGATACTTTTAATAGCTTCAGCCAAAGATCCAAATGAGTGAGATTAAATTTCCGCCTCCATTAAGAGAGAGAAATGGCCATTTATTTGATGTTACTGTAAAGACTTGCACTCTCAGTATGATAAGGCTGCAGCATCTCATAGTTAGCATATAGCAGAAGCTTGTGTTTCTGTAGTAGCTTCTCATCAGATGGAACTGAAATTTTAGTGAGAAATAATTACTAAGCATAAGCTGACAGTATTGATACAACATTATGGCCAGCTAGCAGGCAAGGAAAATATATTTCCTGCCACACTTTTTCCACTGAAAAGGTTGTGTGAGATAATAAAGCTTATTTATTGACAAAATAATAAATTTTTATGAAATTGTAAGTTGTCTGTTGACAAGCGCTTGGAGGCTCGTTTCTAAAGAACAAATTACAAG
The DNA here is from genome assembly GCA_021397915.2 of Tor tambroides. Lineage (NCBI taxonomy): Eukaryota > Metazoa > Chordata > Actinopteri > Cypriniformes > Cyprinidae > Tor > Tor tambroides. The sequence continues at coordinate 149,199 of JAFVLL020030850.1, forward strand.
TTAAGATGATTAATCAATAACTATGCTGGCTATTACAAGCTGTGCAGCTATACTTGGAATCATAATAAAATTACACTTGCAGTCCATTATCGTATATATTTTCATTAATGTCGTTTTTAATATCATAAAATTTTTATACCGTCTTCCATCTAATAAACTGAAGAAATTATTGCATTCTGGCAAATTACTCATTATTTGCAACGCTCTTGTCCTATTCTGCTTTCACATGACCTTCCTTTTCAAACAGTTACTTGTAGCAGACAGGAAGGGTATTAAACTGGGTTAGAAATGATTATTTTCATTGTGCAATAATACATTTTACATGGGTTTCCATTTTGTTTTATTGTTCATTTTAGTTGTGAGATCTGTGGGAAAGATGATGCAGAAAAACTCATCTTGTCACAAAATCTAAAAAACATATAAGCAATCTCTTATCACTAGATTAAATATGATTTATCTTTAATATGAAATATTAAATCTGTAGTCTTTGAATATACATAAATAGCAACCTTGGTTGTTATTTATGTCTAGTTGTTATTTAAATACTGAAAAAAAATCATGTTTATATACCAGCTGCTTGTGTCAACTGAGTAGTTGGTATATAAACATGAATTACAAAATAAAGGAAAATAATTAAAATTACATTAAGTAGATTCAAGTAGAATTATTTTGTGAATCATTTCAGTGTGCTTCAAAAGAATACTCCACCCAAAAATGGTGGAAAATTGGTCATCATTTATTCACCCATGACTTTCTTTCTTCTCTGGAATACAAAAAGAGGATATTTTCAGAAATGTTTTTGTACAGTGGAAGTCAGTGGGGTTCAATGACTTTTGGTTCCCAACGTTCTTCAGAATATCTTCTACTTCAATAATTAGCTGTTTAGTTTTAACAATATTTCTGTACAAATTGTGTAGTTTATCTATCATGTTTGTGCTCTTTTGTAACCATATTTCATGTTAGAGACTCTCTGGTTCTTTGTCTGTGCTGCTGGTACTCACAGTACAGCACTGGTTTATGACGTTATGTAACCGATGCTGTGCTGAATAGGATGTCTGCTCCCCCCTTAAACTGCAAAAGGAGGCTCTCTACCACAGCATGACTTGGCAGTCTGCACCTCAAGTGCCTCATGTCTGGGACAAAAGTGACTATTTTTAGTCCCTCTTCCATTTTTTGGCTTTTAACTGAAGCTTGTTTTCAGGTTCATATGCTTCTCTTTGTATGGCCATTGCTCTGCTGGGGTTTATTTTAGTACACCATCAGCATCCTGGAGCATAAAGAAGATTGAAAACATGCTACTTGAGGGATAAACGCACAAATCACCCATTAAGGTCGAGCCCTCTCTACCTTATCAACATTCGACACAAAGGCCTGGCCAACAAATTCCCATTGCATCCTTGCTAATATAGCAGACACAGCGTGACTCACAGTGACATGTACACCGATCCTGTTCCACAAAGAGGATAATTGCATGGAGCTGGAACAGCCCAGTCCTGTGGGAGCTCGATCATTAATCCAGGACTGGTATCTGAGCTAATGCTGGTTCAGTGCTGGCTCCTCATGTCAGTCAGTTTTGATGCTGACAGAGTGCTTTGCCTAGGGAACGTAGAGCAGCCTCAGCTGGTTGTATAACTACGGTAACAGGCCTGCAGTCCCAGCCTGTCCCATCGTCTTAGCATCACTCATCTCCAGTTGCCCTTCTCATAACAGCGAAATATTGGAATGGATGGGAGCAGGCTTATTTTCAGGGATGCCCCTCCCCACTGCCTTTGACAGGGGACACATTAAACTAGACAGTCAATCAGATTTCATGAAAGTTACATTTACGGGACCTAATAAATGCCATTAAATCACTAAAGTTACTAATGAAGAGGATGTGTTCATCTCGCTGTTAAATATTACACTCCTCTTATTCACAGATAAGTCATTCTCAGGTGGGTGTTTTGAATTGTATCTGAGCAATTCAGCATTTCATACATAAAACTGCTGTACAGAATTATTATTAAACCATTTATGGGTGTTTTTGTGTCATTCAAAATTAAAATGAAAAAAAAATTATATACTTAATATAATACATTTCAACAGATCATGGAAAATAACTTAAAAATAACATGAAAATAAAAATGAGAATGTTGAAATTTTATTACAGATTTAAATTAAATTTGAAGACAAAAAGTTGGTTATTATTGTTATTTGGTTAATAATGATTAGTGAAATGCATTACAGTTTTTTTTAATTGAATACATTTTTTAAAGATTCATGATCAGATTTCAGATCATGTTTTAAAAAATAGTCAGAAAGAAAAATAGTCAGTCTTGCTACTTTAATTTAAAATAGATTTTATAATTTGGCAGAAAATTTAATAGGTCTGATATAGTTTTTTTGTCTGAAATTCAGAAACCTTCCTGTGCTGCATTTTTTATTTATTTTTTTTATAATTATATTTTATATATTTAACTAACAAGTTAGTTAAATACAGTAGCTACTGTATGTGGTTGTTTTTATATACTGATGTCTCAGTAAAAAATCTGGTCACGCTTTATTTTAAGGTTCAATTCTCATTATTGCCAACAATTAACTATGATTTTTTGCCTTGTTTATTTTTCAATAAACTCCTAATTTGCTGCTTATTAATAGTTAGTAAGGTAGTTAAATTTAGGTATTGGGTGGGATTAGGGATGTAGAATATGTGTTACCGTTAAAAAAAATGTGTTACCATTAAATTTAGCTCAAGGGGTTCCACCCATTTTCTTACTTGGATTGTATTATATAGTGAATAACTAGCTGAAAAAAGCATTTACAGCATTTCCTGCATAAATCCTTTGCTCTTTAGTTTTAAAAACTAACTTATACAGAGTCAGTTTGTCTGTTTTCTCTTTTCTCAGGGTCTGGGTTCTTGTCTGCAGGCCAGACTGGAGGGCAACGTCAGGACCCTCAGGGAGATATCCATCCCAGCCCACCTGGACAATATGTGTATAAGAATGACTTTCAATCAGGTGGGATCATTGAATATGCCAGGCTTGCTTAAGAGAATTGAATAAAATAGTTCACCAAAAAAATCTAATTATGTGCTAGACATTAGTCCAAGTCTTTCTAATTCCAGGCCCAACATCAATGATTGAAAAGCCTGTCCAATTAGGAAACCAGCAGATGGGATCTACTGTGAAGGACAACAGCATGGACTCTTTTCTGGGTAACCACTGCAATGTTTGATCTTGCTGACTTAAGGTTGTGGGTTCGATTCAGTTCATTTCCTCAGGCTCTGTTAAGTTTTAATGCGCTATCGCTCTGCTGCTCTGTGCTTCAGGGTTCTCTCAGCCTGGAATGAATACTGGTATGAATATGAATGTTGGCATGGCCCCTTTCCAGAGCTCCAAACCCCCCAGCATGGGTGAACCTCAGAAGACCTCACCCTTGTTTGCCAATGAACCACCCAAACCATCCCAGATAACTGCTAATCTGAGTGATACAAGCCCTCGTAACAGCCTGGAAAATTCTGCAGGTAAAGTCTATCGCCACTTAAGGCACCTCACTGCAGTCTAGAACAGGTAAGACAGACTTTAAACACAGATATTAAGATACTGATTGATTATTATGTCACAGAGTGTCCTATGATCTCAGCTCTCATATCATTCCACTCTGTCCAGTCAAGGCATGGACGCCTCATCAATATCTTGTCACAAGATAATTGCTTCATACTTTTCATGGTCTTCAAGATATCACTTATTATGAGTATGATTTTACTGATGTGATAAGCAATAGGTTGTTAACTCTGGTATTGAATATATAGTATATATAACCTGAAAAATAGGGGTAGTGAAAAAGTAGTTAGTTAGTGACTAGACTAAATATCGTGCAGTCTGAAATGTCCATTCCAAATCATTTTACGTGATGGATCATAATGGTCAATGATAATTATTCACAGTTTGTCTTTGACTAGCCCATGTGCACTATGTCTTCAAGTGTGCATTATGGCGGAAGGCATTTTAAAGATTTATCTTCGGCCACTCTGTAATACTACTTTTTGAGTGTGATGGCTGTGAAACCTAGAAGAGAAATATGTCTTCTGGCCCAGAGCCAGTTTAGAAAGCCATTTCACATTTTAGACCTCATATCTGAAATATAGATGTTACTGCCACTGGCATTTCCTCCAAGTGACTGTATATAACCCTTTGATCAATGAAGAGCACTGAGTCTAGTGAATGAAGAAAGGCATGCAAAATAGAAAATCATATGATCTAAAACAGAAAAAGAGTTTGGTATTGGGTCTAGAAATTAATTTAGTTTTCATTATGCATTGATGGCTGGACTATAGCCCTGGTAAACATGATCCAAATTCAATTAGCAGTAGGTTTTGTTTCCCTCTAAATGTAATGTGTTTTGATGTTGTCAGCCATTGTGTGTTAAGTGATTGTCTTGTCATGGATTTCGTTTTATTTCAGTGACCTTTATTTGCCCTCAGTGCTGAGATTTATACTGGGTATTCCATGTTATGTGACTCTTCTCTGTAGCTTTTCTTTGAGTCAGTCTCTCTGTGACTTGCCTCTGTTGTTTTCCGTGCTTGTTATTTCTCCATGAGTTAATTTGCCCATTTGCACTTTCACTTGATGTGCTCTCAAGTGAGCACATCGTAGTCTCAGCACATTCTCTCTCAGCCACTGCTGAAACTATTTCACCCATTTAACTGCCCTCTGCAGCAAGTATGAGCATGATATCCTCAGATCTGTTATCTTACATTAAGGGGATGGTTCACCCAAAAATGAAAATTCTGTCATTAATTACTCTCCCTCATGTCATTCCAAACCTGTAAGACCTCCGTTTATCTTCAGAAAACAAATTAAGATATTTTTGATGAAATCCGAGAGCTTTCTGACTCTGCATAGACAGCAATGCAACTACCATATTCAAGGCACAGAAAGATAGTAAGGACATCAATAAAATTGTCCATGTGACATCAGTGGTTCAACCTTAATTTTATGACGCTATGTGAATACTTTTTGTGTGCAAAGAAAACAAAAATAATTACTTTATTCAACAATTTCCTCTCTTCTCTCTGTCTTTGACACACGTTCATGACAGTACCACACAGTACCCTTTCTGGGCCTTGAACATGGTAGTTGCGTTTCTGCCTATGGAAGGTCAGAAAGTAATTAATTAATTAATGACAGAATTTTCATTTTTGGATAAACTACCTATTTGACAAAGATCAGTGATAGGCCTTTATCAGGATGTAATACAATCCAAAGAATTGAAAAGCCATTTTGTTTTCTATAGAGCTGTTCAGTTTATATGGCTAACTTTGAAGGCTAATTTGCCACTGGAGAATTTCCACTGGGATTTCTTTTGTTCTGCAATGTAAATTACAGTCATACCTCAGACTAGAATTTTGAAGCCAAAGTTAAATACTTAAATTGAAAATCTGTGGTTAAATAGGAAATACAACGTCCAGTTTGTCAAGCATATTTACACATGCTTGTTGTAGTCTTTTTTTAGTAACTAGCTGGCAACAGGAGTATACAGTGCAAGTTTTGGCAGTCAGGGAAGTTGTAAGCCCTTGAACACCTGATAATTTTACAGTAACCATAATTCATGACGTGTCTGTTTAACCTAGCAAGTTCTGAAGAAAAACAGATTAATTTTTGTGCAGTTTTTAGCATTTGAAATCATGGAGTAAAATGAGGACTGCTTATGCTTCATAAACACAGAATTTTGGTTTGGCGCCAATAGCATTGAGGGCAGCACAGAGATATAGCGCAATTGCGCTTTGGGCATCCCGAGTTCGAATCTTGGCTCGTGGACCTTTCCTGATCCCATGCCCACCTCTCTCTTTCCCACTTCGCTTCCTGTCAACCAGCTGTCCTATCACAATTAAAAGGCAAAAAAAAAAAAAAAACAGATTTCCGGGACCAGAAACTCATAAGGTGCTAGTCTCCTATTGTAATATTTCACACAATGCAAGCTGGAGAATCAGCAATTTCCACACAATGGGTAGCATGTATATTTAGTTTGTTGTGAAAGTCTCCTCAAGTAACATTAATCTGAGATGAGAGATCATTTAATCATTCAAAAAAAAAAAACCCTCTGAAAACCCATTGGAAATTTCCAAGGGAACCCATGGCTAATGCTAATTCTCTTCTTAGTTTAGAACTATACACTGGATGACGCTATTCATTGTGAATTTGTGAATTGGTGGATAGTGTCTGTCTTCATATCATCTTCTGGTGTAATGCACCACATGATGCAAGTGATCAGTGGTTCATAGATAGCTGATCTAATGTCTCTTTGGACACTTAATAGCTGTTATGAGTTGGAGATGCACAAATTTTGTTGTCCGATGATTTGTATGGTAGTCAGTGACACTTCCTCTTCCTCTCTGTACACAAAGAAGTTTGGGGAAGCCCTTGGACAGGTGAGGAAATGCTCTCTACGGAGCAGTCCCATGCTTCCAACAAGGCAGAACAGAGTCGAACTGATGCCTTGGGTTCCCAGAGTCAAGATGCAGCTTCCGGTGAGGAAAAGTCCATCGAGGAAGGAACCGAAAAGCAGCAGAAGCGAAAAAAGAAGAAACGCAAGAACAGGGAAGAAATGTATGACCTTCTGGACAGTCTTGGTTCTCCTGACTCAGAAGAGACTCCTTCCGAAAGCTCCAACCATGGCTGCCCCTCACCTCCTAGTAGGGACGAAGAGATGTGGGAAAGCGAGATCCTAGAAAGAGGGGGAGGACGCATCAAGGCCAAGAAGAGTAAAAGCAGGATGAAGCTACCAGAAGAATGGAGTGCTCCTTCAACTGTAATGGACATGGACTTTAGCAGCCCTAATTTGGGTGATTCAAAACCCCCATCCAGTACTAGCATAGATCAGGGAAGTGCACAGCCCTCACTCACACCTGAGACTCTGCACCTCACGGACACCCAAGCATGCAGACCTCAACCGCCCGGGCAAGCAAACACCTCCTTATTCGCGAATCCCGTAGATGACTCAACTCTCAAGATTAACAGGGATATGTTGGATAAGGATAAATCAACTAAATATGATATCAATAAGTCTAACCTAGAGTTGCCTGGTATTCAGCCTTCAGATCAGTTACCCAAGGACCCAAATGATCCTGATCAGAAGTCAACCCCTGCCCTTAGTCCAACTCAGACTGTTATGTTCCTTGACTCTGTGCTGCAGGCACAGACCCCAGATGCAAGCCCCCCATCCCAGAGCACCCCCGTGAAAACCCCCATCCCTCACGACACTACCCCAGAGGCTGCTCCTGATCTGACCACTGGCCCACTGTCCATCGGCACAGACATCCCTGCCTGTCAGAGTGCACCAGCTGTTAGTCACTCTTCCCCAACAATTCCCCCCAGCACTGCAGTGAACTTAAACCCTGAGGCTACGCCTTTCATCCCTTCACAAACAGAGCAGCAGGAGCCCCCGTCGGCACAGCCCCCCCTACTGGAAGGTTGGTGATAATGAAGACTGTATGGAGATGATTTACATAATGCATGGCTCAATGAAGTGGGCCCTCCTCTGCTTAGCTATCTCTGTAGCAGAAAATACTGTAGCAAGACACTAAGTACTCCATGTTTTTCTTTCTCTTTCTTTCTTTCTTTCTTTCTTTCTTTCTTTCTTTCTTTCTTTCTTTCTTTCTTTCTTTCTTTCTTTCTTTCTTCCTTCCTTCCTTCCTTCCTTTCTTTCTTTCTTTCTTTCTTTCTTTCTTTGTCAGTCCTCTGTAGCTTGGACCTTTGCTGCATGTAATCCATTTTTATAATAAAGTTTTTTAACATTTCAATGCAGTCATAACACACTGATCGCTATGCATCACGACTGGCAGCTGACTAACTGTTATTCTTTAGTTTACCATCCCCTGGATTTTCAGATTTCTCTTGGTCACAGCATCCCTCAAAATGCACATGTCTTGTAGATGTGTGTCAACTAGTCAACTGTCTATGTGGGATTGTACATTTTCTAATCATTCTGTGGGTGAACAGCTTTCTGTATGTCACTCCTTGCCATCTTATGCTATATGACTCTTTACTCTGCTTTAGTCTTGTTCAAAACTGTCAATCCAATGTTTATGAGATTAAGAGGTCTGTCTGCTAATTCACCTGCTACACATAGATTTTGAAATTGTTATCTTTAGATGTGTTTAACCTTTTATTTCTAGCAGAAGAAAGTTTTGCAAGTATGTTTCAATGATGTTCTTTTCTTCTTCTTTTCATGTTAATCACTGTTTGAACAATACTGGATGTCAAACAGGTAAGAAAATATCTCATTATCTCACTGTGAATTGTGGGTACAGCCCACTGTATATACATACATTATGAACTTTATAAATTGAAGCGTTCTTGATATATTTGGAGAGTAGGAATGTACAATACATCAGTACTTCATCAGTTATTTCACTAAGTTCTTTTGCTATTTTTATATGGAGTTTATATATTTAGATTATCTTTGCTGCCATCTAATGCTCACTTACAGTTCTTTAAAAAATTTAAATAATTGTTAAATGTAATCTTTATCAAATCTCAAAATGAATATCCATTTTTGGTCACACTTTATTTTAAGGTCTAAAACTTGCTATTAACAAACCATTAACTACGACTTTTGCCTCAGTCTCCTAATTTTCTGCTTCTTAATAGTTAGTAATGTAGTTAAGTTTAGGTAATGGGTAGGATTAGCAATGTAGAATATGTTCTTGCAAAATATGTGCTTTGTAATTACTAATAAAAAGCCAATATGTAAAAGGAATACTAATAAGCAACTAGTTAATAGTGAAAATTGGTCCCTATACTGAAGTTTTACCCCATTTTCTTACTTTACATTAGGTTGAGAAGCCTGAATCACTTGTAGTATTTATAAAGATTGATTTTACTTTTTAGTGTTTTATGTTTCATTTACTTAACAAAAATACTATAGCATGTCAGTGTCGGCCATTTATCTCTTTTTAGCCATAACATCCATCCCTATTGGAAATCAATAAAACAAATAATTGAGGACAGAAGAGTTTTTTCTGAGTTTAGTTTAATCTCTTAATCATCTAAACTTAATGTTGTCAGTAAGGCTACATGGTATAATGTTTACTTTTCAAAGCCTCTTTACCCACCCCCATGTCATCCAAGATGTTCATGTCTTTCTTTCTTCAGTCAAAAAGAAATTAAGGTATTTGAGGAAAACATTCCTGGATTTTTTTCCATATAGTGGACTTCAATGGGGACCAATGGGTTGAAGGTCCAAATTGGAGTTTGAATGCAGCTTCAAAGGGTTCTACACGATTCCAGCCGAGGAATAAGTGTCTTATCTAGTGAAGCAATCGGTCATTTTCTAAAAAAAATAAAAATGTATATACTTTTTAACCACAAATGCTCGTCTTGCACTAGCTCTGCGATGCACATCCTCTACTTCATGCATTACGAAGTCACATTGGAAAGGTCACACGTAGCCTTGTTAGTTCTTTGTCTGTGTATTTTGGTTCAGAAAGGTAGGTTAGGGTGAGAAACTCCATTTCATTTTCCTATCCGACTTCAAAATCATCCGACATCGTTTTACCTTTTTTGTAAAATTCGTTTGACTTTCTTTGCGTGTTCTCTTTGTAAACACTGGGTCGGTACTTCCGCCTATACCTCACACATGACCTTTCCTACGTAATGTGTGAAGTCGAGCTAGTGCAAGACGAGCATTTGTGGTTAAAAAGTTTATAAATTTTTATATTTTTAGAAAATGACAATCGTTTTGCTTGATAAGACACTTATTCCTCGGCTGGGATTGTGTAGAGCCCTTTGAAGCTGCATTGAAACTGCAGCTTGGACCTTCAACCCATTGGTCCCCACTGAAGTCCACTATTTGGAGAAAAATCCTAGAATGTTTTCCTCAAAAACAGAATAGTTAGGATTAGTTATTTTTAGTTGGTGATATTTATAGGTTGAATTCATACTCCCTATAGTATTTCTGTGGCTTTCTCTGTCTTTCATCTCCCTCTCTCTCTCACCCAAACGCACACACATCTCCTCCTGTCTCTCCCATCCTCTTGCAGCAGCTCATGTAAAATTGATGGCTAGGCCATTCACCATTATATAAGACTCATATAGTTGTTCTTTTTATAGCGAGTGATTAGGGTGTGTTCAGAGGCGTTTGAGAGGTGCTGCACTCCGGCAGGGATATTGAGTACTGGGTGGTAGCTTTGGATTAAAAGCTAACACAGAGATCCCTGATGACGCCTTGAATGACGCTGCGTTTCAGCTGTTCAGGTTTATTCATCCAGCTATTCATCTAGTTTTTAAACACAACACTTGGTCTTCTCTTGATTTCAGTCTTTTAAATGCAGAAATAGGAGATGCCCTTCTTGGCCCTTTATTCCCTTCCTTTACTCGCATCAGCCTCCTCGTCCTTTCTTGCCCTTGCTCACTCACTTCCTCTCCCTCCCTTCGGGTGGTTCCGACCACACAGGACCCTAATATCAGCAGCTGCATTGATGGGGAGACTGTTGCCATGGATATGGGAGGCGGTTTCCTGGGTGATGCAGCAAATAGGACCTGCCAAAGAACAAGCTAGGGTGTAACTGTAGGATATGTTCCAGAAATAGAAACTCTGTGACATAGCTTCCCGATTACTCAATGAGCGTGCATCTTCTATCCCACGCTAAATGTGTTAAATGCACTTCTGATGCTGTGTTTTCATTACTGAGAAGAACATTGTGATATTTTAATTATTGTGAACAGATTTCGAAATATAGAGGTTGGCACTGGCATAAAAAGGCTCTGTTTATTCAAAAGCTCTGTTTATAGTCATCATGAAACCCTAAAATTAAATTGATTGTAATGTAGGTACATTTGTATATGATTAATAATATAATAACATTTAATCATAACCAATAACTTCTTGAATTCAAAAATGGCAGTACTGTATTACATGCAAGTATCCCTATCCTAACCCTAACCTTATGTATTACATACTTATTGCATCCTTTTCTTTTCATTTGTAAGCTGCTTTGGATAAAAGCGTCTGCTAAATGACTAAATGTAAATATAGTAAATACATGTAGTTAATTAATATTACTCAGTACTTAAGTGTATAATTACACTGTAGAGCAGGGATAGGCAATTTCGGTCCTGGAGGGCCGGTGTCCTGCAGCGTTTAGCTCCAACCCTAATCAAACACACCTGCCTGTAACTTT